>DVQO01001388.1:0-10056 GCA_018231785.1 Danaus gilippus
TCAGCCGTTCTTGAGTTATAAGTGGTGTAACTAACACGACTTTCTTTTATATATAAGATTATAATTATAATTTCGTGAAATTTAATTTCACTTCTACTGTGATAATGTGTAATCAAAAGGACAGGATATTGTATATAATTCATTATACATATGAGATAAAAATAAAATAAGGATATTTAATTAAATTAAAGTGTATTTATTTGTCTTTTTTTGTTCAATATTCACTTGTTAATTTTTATTTGTGATTCAAATATATATTTGTATCAGATTCTTTTCACATACAAATAAACTAATAATAATGAGTACAATGTATTTTAAATATTTATTAATTTTATACATTTTCCTACCACAAAAGTCCATCACTTGAATAACATTTCTTCAGCTCAGTGAGTCAAAGTATTATGGGTTGGGTAATTTTTTAGGGAAATGTATTACAATATATGTTTATGGTAATATTATTTATTTATACTGAATTTTCATTAAAAAGAAATGACAAACAGTAACTAAAAGATATAATAAGAATTCATCATATAAACTTCTCTTAACATCATTAACTAGAATACACAAAGTTAAGTTATCAAAAATATGATACCAAGTTGGTTAAAAGGCTGGTCACATGTAACCGATTACAGAAAAATGCAAATAAAGTTATTGACACACAACTATCACTATAACAATGTATCGGTTTGCATTTTATTATCGGACGGAACATTTACAAGCAAGTTATATAGTGTGGAGCTCGAGGGCTGGGTTCAATTGTTTATACAAAAGATACATATGACCCATAACATAGACTATGATTGCCTTCATATTAAGACAGGAATATCACCACATTACTTATGTATCATCAGGTATTTTTTGGTTCAAACACCAGGTTATTCCCAGGAGTCGGTAACATCACATATAAGTCTTAACATAAATATTTATTTTGATTTTCAGTTATAATGTGTTAGTATATGAAGTTCGTTTTCATTTTGTGATGTATAAGTTATACTTGCTCCTTTTGTTACAATAATAATATGATGTCAAGTGTAATGTAGGTAGATTACTTCATTATATTAGTTACTGCCATTCAGTTTGTTACTTACCACTATATATACATGACAAAAATATAGTTTTATTAAATACTACATACTTCAAGTCTGTTTACTGCCTTATACTATTTTTTTAGATACACATATATTGTTATACCTATACAAAATATGTATTTTACGTAATTAAGTGTGGCTGCCTTATAATAAGTTTGTTTTAAAACAATTTTTATTGATAGTGAATACTTTATGCTAGTTTTGGGTGTATATTATCTATCTTTGACACAAAAATATGGTTATTACTAGTTTCAGACAACATTCTGTTAATAAAAAAATTTAATTTAATATATTGACCTGAGCTAAACTTTATATGTTTATATATAATAGTGATAGTAAATAATATTGTCAACTAAAATCCATGTTACAACTTCATGAGTGTTTTATACTGGGCCATTCTTCACCTCCATACCCTTTCTAAATTTTGAAAGGTGGATTTTTTTGTTTTCTTGTTCTTTAACATACTTACTTCATCTATTCAGAACAACTCATAGCTACTTAATTAGTGTTCTAAATGTTTCTTAATCCAAAATGTATACCTACTTTACAAATTCATTATAATTTTTGCGCGTAATAAGTACATATAATGACATAGCCATTTTAATAATATTTTGGATGATTATTAGAATCTTGTTAGAATTTTCTGTTAAGTGTGTCGATATATAACTTGTATTAAACTCACCGCTCTTTGGTAAGCTTCTGATGACATTGACCGCTGCGCGGAACTTTTCTTCGAGAGACATGACTATTACTTCTCTTTAAAACAAAACAAGCGCACTTTGGACTTTTATATCACAAACATATTCGTGTTCATTTATTAACACACGGTATGATAATATTTGTTCAAAATTATATTATTTTGGTCAGTAACAAAAATTATTTGATTATTTGTTCACTTTAACACTTCTTCGGCGACAGTAGTACGTTATCAAGGGGTAAAGACGATTGCCAATTGATTGAGTTTGAGAGGCCTACTGAGTACTGAGCTACTGTGAAAGATATAGGGACGTTCATGTATCGAATGACAAAGTAAATATTATCGACTGTGAAAGACATGTAGTGATAGAAATTATTATTATTAATATATATATAAGATACATTTACAAAACGAAGACATTATTAGAAACTGATTTTAAGTAACTGTTTTAGCATTTCAAAGCAACAGAAAATTGTTTAAGGTTGCATAATTTTTAAAACCATAACACAACAATTTAATTAAATGTATATTTATTATGTAGTTCATTCCATTGTATGTATTCATTCATACAAGCGAACCCTTCATATGAATGAATATAATTCATATATATAATATCGAAAATATTATTTTTAAAGGGTAAAAATTATATTAAAAATTGATACTTCATATCGATAAATTGCTTCCTTATATTGCTTCAATTCATTAGACAAATATTCTTTATAACTTAATAATAAATTAGTAAGGCTTATAATATGTATTTAATTTTCAATAAAATAAAATATAGTTCCCTAAGTCTTAGTATAGTGATCCTTTTTTTTTAAATTATAAACATATATACATATTTTTGCGTGTGTCAACAATCTTGCGGTCTCCTGTCTCTATTGTCAAATTAAAATAAACCGAGAGCTCTTTTCGCGATAATTTCATTTTTAGAAGGTAAATAATCCGAAAATATGTTTGTAATCATAACGTTTTAGTTATTTATTCCATAATATTTGTGTTTATGAGTGTTTTGTGTTGTGGAAGGACATATTATTTTCTGTATCCCGTGTTATTTCCCCATATTTAGCGGTTCCTCATACGATCGATAATTTTAAGTTATATTGTCTTAGGTCTATCGGTGGATACTATACAGTTACATACAAACTTTTATTCATAAAACAACACAAATAAAAAAGTAATATCTGGTTGGTAGTGTTCTTTCTGTGAATCACCAATTTTGGTAAATTGTTACGATAAAGCGTGGTTAACATGAATAAATTAGGAATATAAACGAATATATATTTATAATCTTTGATCGTAATTTGTTCAGCAGAGTTTTTGTTATCAATATCATCAGAATGTCTTCTGATTCGTATCAAATAATTTAAGTTTAATTTCCTCTCATACATCGTCTTCTGTTTCTTAACAAAAGAATCCTTTTTCATCTAAACGAACACTAGTTACTCACAATTCCAAATCATATGTTCCTTCCATATAACTTACGTACCCTTATTTTTAAGCTTGGTCATCGAATTTTAAAAAGTTTGTTCTTGACTACATTCATATTATTATAATTTCAGAAACCATAGACCAAAAAATGCCAGAACTGACAGAGTTAGACAAGGCCACGGCCTCTATGACCGAGAAGCGTAAGGAGGAGACAGCTTCATCAGACAGCGACTCTGACGACACTATCCCCGAGCTGGAAGATGCTGGTACGTACTGAAGATACGAAACCTCTCATCATTTCATGTATTCAAGGTGCGGGCGTCAGGTCCATCGTTGCAGGGAGAGGAGCTTCAATAGTGTCTGGGACTTGAACCACCGGTGTAGGTTCAAGGGGCCTCTATATAACTCGCGTTAAACACTCGCCTCCACCGTACAAGCTCCTCTCTATACCTTACCAAATTTGAATAAATGTACAGAGAACCTGTACAATATAACAGGATAAAACTTCAAGATATTATTTTCTCCGATGGACTTGGCTTTGCTTCCTTATCTTAATATTTTTGTATTAATTAATACATACTACAGTGAGTTAATTAAAAAACAATTATAACATCATTAAATACTGTAATGGCCATTTAGGAACTCTTAGCATCTTAATATGTATATTTAATACACCTATGATGACCTATCATTTACGTAGTGTTTTGATTTTATAATGAAATCTTCCTTGGCTGTGTCTGAGGTGTTCAGAGATTTTTAAATATATATATATACATTTAATTATTGTTCACCATTGTTCAAAGTACTATCATTAACTGTTGTTTGTTCCAGGAGCGCCCGGTGCTGGCGGCATCACCAACCCCATGGCTGGGACTGACATGGTGTCCAAACAGAAACAGTCACGAGGAGAGAAGAAGGCTCGGAAGATAATGGGCAAGCTGGGGCTCAAACCTGTTAGTAGTGACTGAATACACAAGTTGTATAGTACAGACTTAATCTGGCCAAAAGAATGATGAAATTAGGTTAATAATGTATCCTCCTCCTCCTTGCGTCCGTTTCCTCAATGCTGAGGGTTGTGACCTCGCATGAACGTTTAATTAAGAGTTTATTTTTTTTTATTTATTTTTTTATTTTTATTTATTTTTTATTTTATTTATTGGAGAATTTTTTTTCCACCAGTAGTAAGGGAGCAATAATGTATGAGTGTACTGAAAAACTTTACAATATAGATAGAAAGACAAAAGTAATATATAATATTAGATTTTTTTTATCAAAATTAACAGAGAATTATTGATAACAGAAATATTCCAACACAGGCATTTAAAAATACTAATAATTTAAATTTAATTTGAAAAAAAGATTTTTTTTTTAACAACTAATCATTACTCTGAATCTCTTTCCAGGTCCAAGGTGTAAGTCGCGTCACCATCAGGAAGTCAAAGAATATATTGTTTGTGATCAGTTCACCCGATGTGTATAAGAACCCTCACTCGGACACATACATTGTGTTTGGTGAAGCCAAGATCGAGGACCTGTCCCAGCAGGCCACCATGGCCGCGGCTGAACGGTTCAAGGCTCCCGAGACTGCTGCCGCTGGAAATGACACCGCTACTTCTGGAACGGTTAGCTATATGTATTATATAACAATTATATGGAAAGTCCAACTTAGTATGTTGTATGTATCAAGTATTATTATGATTCAATTAGGATATTTCAATAACCTGAATTATATTCCAACTAGCGACTACACCACAATGAACTTGTGTATTTTCCAGAACATGTTCTTTATATACATCTGTAACATTATGCAGGTTCAAATCCTGCTTGTGTGAATTTCACAGCACATATTATTTCCTTTTTAAACTAAGTATGAAAATTAAACTTCTTTTATCTTTAACTTGATAACTAATGAATCTCTCTCAGCGCATGACATGTAAGACTGTCGCAAGTACTCTTCTAACAAACTAATCAGGAACTAATATTTTTTGGATTATACTACGCGACTTTATTTTCTAATAAAACTACATACTCCCGATGTTTCGGCTACTTTTTAGCAACCGTAATCATTAAGACGAGATGTGAACTAGAGTCTTTCTCAACATACATATATTTCCAGACGGTGGCTCCCATAGCTGAGGAAGAGGACTCTGAGGGTGCTGATGAAGGAGACGTGGATGAGAAGGACGTGGAGATAGTGATGACACAGGCCAACGTGTCACGAGCACGAGCCGTCCGGGCTCTCAGGAACAACCAGTCGGACATAGTTAATGCTATTATGGTTAGTTACATCACAAGTACAAAGTCACCACACTAGTTGTTCAGTCAGAAATATTGTAGTATTTAATAGAACTATATTATATTTGTCATGTATATATTGTGCTAATTAGCAAACTGAATGGCAGTAACTAATATAATGAAGTAATCTACCTACATTACACTTGACATCATATTATTATTGTAACAAAAGGAGCAAGTATAACTAATACATCACAACTGTCTACACAAGTTTTGTATTACAAACCTTTATGGTTGACTGTACTTACACACACCATACTATCACAGTACAAAATATAACTGTATAAGTTCTCTATAATCATGTTTTCAAAGTAAATGTATTGAATAGTGTACATTAAAGACTAAACTCAATCAGTGTCGGAGCTGTCGTCTCAAGTATTTTTACATTAAATGTATTCTATATAAGTGTACTAACTAATGCTGTGTGTTTCTGTTTCAGGAGCTAACCATGTAGGCGGCCTAATAGTCACAAGTTTAATTTTGTATGTTCCTAGCCTTAAGTCGGTTATATTATGGAGACTTGTGAAGCAGCGACACTTGAGCTCATCTCGGATGATCTTCTATATGGAGGATACTCGGAATGTATATAGAATATCAATACAATAAAAATGTACCAAATGTGATAGTTTCAATCATTTAAACTGACAACCCTTACTATGAACATTGTGTGTTCTTACGGAGACTATTGTTATGTCCTAATCAAAATAACCTAACACAGATTTAATTTATTGCTTATACAACAGCTGCCTTCAATATGTTATAACTATATGTACAAAGAAAAGTTATACTTTAAATATTATAAATGGCGGCGTCCTAGGGAATGTTAGTCTTTTATGAAATATTGGAGCGTTTGGTTTTAATTTAAAGAGAGAACGGTGAAAATAATCATAATACCTACTTGGAGATTTGTTACATTGAGATGTCGCACTCAATGATAGAGACAGTTGACCAAAAAACTAATTAATGGATATAAATTGGAATACAGGGTTTCTTTAAGAAGCTGAGAGCTGGTAAAGAAAGGGCGAATGCTCTCGTGCGAATATTTAGGGACAAAATTTTCCCTGGATACGAGCATTCGCTCTGGAATTTGCGCATTAGCTGGGCGCAACAAGGCGACATTAGTATCTCGAGTCGCGCACATTACTCCGAATCACACGCGACTCAAGAGTCTGGCGTAGTGCACGCGATTAACACGCGTATTTTGAAATTTGAATCCGCGCTGCTTGTGGCCGCGATGTATTGGTGCCTTGTATCTCAATAACGCGCGAAACGATTTAAGGCGAATTCGCCCTTTCTGGACCAGCTCTAAGAGAAAAACTAAGGTCGATATACATAATTCCATTTTATTTTCGTACAGAATAGAGATTAAATAAATTTTCAAATGAAATAGGTTTTTTTTTCTCGAAATATTGTAAGTTTTGTGTAAGTGAAATAATAATTATATATTCTCAATCTAATATTTTTTTATTGTTACGATTACGGATTACTTGTGTCATTAAATAACTGATAATGTAAAAAAATATAGTAAAGACATGACGAAGACAGAATAAATATATATTTTTAAGATGCTTGAAAGAAATATTAGAACGTTAAAATAAAATTAATATTATGTTTAATAACCTTAATAATAATATAACATTGATGATTTTTAAAGTTATATCCATTTAACTAGTTTAAGTATTAATACTATATTACATAATAAAATAAAGTTTAACCTAATATGCAAAAATTTACAATAATTCAGTATGATAAACTTTTTAAGTGGACTCTTCCGTTACTTCTCTTAGTAACTATAATTATTTTAATTGCTACATCGATTGATAGTCTGTAACACATATAGATTATTTTTTTTATTTTTATGCTATGGTTTCATTTACTCAAAACATACAGACAAAAAAACTTTATGTTGTTCCCAAATCCCAATATGACATCTGTCATAATTGTATAATCTGTGCAATTCGTTTGTTTTATTCTTCTAGATTCGAAACCCAGTTGAAATGGGGATTTGTTTTTAAATCCATTTTAATCCGTGATCTGTTCTTAAATATTTTTGTAAAAAATGTCCATGTTTCCAGGAACAGTGGCCTTTGATGAGTATGGGCGTCCATTTATTATCTTAAGGGACCAAGAAAACCAAAAACGGCTCACCGGTATCGATGCCTTAAAAGTAAGTTTTGAGTGAAATTTTTAATTAATTCTACAAATAAACATACATTGTAACTAATACTTAAGAATAAAGATAGTTATTCTCTCATAATCCATGTATGTGAACTATAAAAATATTTACAAACAACCTAAAAATGTATATGTCGTATATAGTTATTCTATATTTTATTACTAAAGGACGATTTTGTCACATTGAATTGCTTCTCGATGGATTCTTTACTGTATTTTAATTAGATAGAAGTTAAGAAAAAAATATTTGTTTACTTCCTATGATTTTAAATCGCACTTAAAAAATCAGGTGTCCGGTCACATGATGACTAAGAAGACTACGAAATATTAAGAAAACATTAAAATACTTAATATCATATAATTGACCATATTTATTCCTATTAAGAGTTAATACAAACAAAAAATTAAAGTTATGTTAAAATATTATATATACGAAAATTTATTACAAACGAAACCAGAAATATCAAGTAACTATAAATATACACCTACGATGACTTATTATTTACGTAGTGTTTTGATTTTATAATGAAATCTTCTTTGGCTGTGTCTGAAATGATCTGAATTAAACTCTAATATTTCCAGTCTCACATCCAAGCCGCGCGGCAGATAGCAGGCATCCTGCGGACGTCTCTCGGTCCCCGCGGCTTGGACAAGATGATGGTGTCCTCAGACGGAGAGGTGACGGTGACTAACGACGGCGCCACCATCCTCAAGTTGATGGACGTGGAACATCAGATAGGGAAACTGATGGTGCAGCTGGCTCAGAGTCAAGATGATGAGATTGGAGACGGAACTACAGGAGTGGTGGTGTTGGCCGGTGAGTGTACACTTGATCTATTTGTGTTTATATAAGAAGACTAGCAGACTGTATAGTCTTGATGTTTCAGTTAGTTTTTATCTCATTACCCTTTATCGCTGTTGTTGCAGTTTAACGGAAACATGTGGAGTATGTAGTTAAATTAATAAGACGCAGTACTTACAACATTATTTTTTTTTTTTTTAATAAATGCTTGTATAAGTATTAGATTTAATTAACTTAAATATCACTAAAGTCTTTATACTTGATTCCACTTACATTGTTATAGTGTGGTTTTGCAATACTATAATGCCTTCTTGATATAAGAATACCAAGTTGTCTTTTTCCAAACAAAATGTTAATGAGTAATATGTATCTGGCAGGTGCCTTGTTAGAGCAGGCTTCAAATCTATTAGACAAAGGCATACATCCCATCAGAATAGCTGATGGGTTTGAGATGGCAGCGGCAACGGCTGTAGCACACCTGGACAGCATCAGTGAGCCGTTTCCCGTCAACAAGGACACAAGGGAGCACCTCATCAAGGTTGCTATGACCACACTTGGTAGTAAAGTGGTGGTGAAGTGTCACCGGCTAATGGCTGAGATAGCCGTTGATGTGAGTACTACAACACAGAAATATTTTGATTTTAATAACTTTCATGTCTTATGCTGGTGATACACGCTATGGTCTACCGGAGAGGTCCACCTGTGCTGGTAGACCGGAATATGTGTGGGAATATACCTGTGCAGTTTTTTTTAACACTACCATTGTTTAGTTGACCTGCACAGGCATTCCTGCACATATTACTTCTGAAGTAGACCATAGCGTGTGACTGGCATTAGGTTCAATTAATTAAGTCAACATTTAATATATATTGGAACATAATTGATACAAGATGGTTTGGAACTGGTTACTTGGAGAATATTGTATATGAGACACACATTATTAAACTATATACTGTTCTTTATAGTTTGTACACATGTACAATAAGACGGGGAGTGTATAAAGATTAACTCAACATTCAACACATGTACCTAATAACAATATTTCAATGTTATAATCAATGTATGTTCCAGGCGATCCTGTCCGTGGCTGATTTAGAGAAGAGAGATGTGAACTTTGAGTTGATCAAGGTGGAGGGCAAGGTGGGGGGACGCATGGAGGACTCTCAGTTGGTGAGGGGGGTCGTCATCGACAAGACCATGAGCCATCCACAGATGCCCAAGGAACTCAAGGTATATGATAGACAGTGGTGGTGCATAGAAATATATTAAGAACAACAGTTGGGGAATAAATATTGATTAAGTTAGTAATTATTTAAAACTTTCTATTTGCATCTGAAAATTTTGCCTTTTGGAGTATTCAATTTTAATATGTTACATCACAAAACTGTTGACTCTCATGTCCCTTGTCATGATGTCCACGTGATGTCCCTATCAATGTGTGATGTACTTTATGCAAGGTCTCTTATATTAAAGAACTGTTTGTTTGATTTCAATGATCATACATCCCTCTATACACTATCACTAGTGTTGTGAATATATTGTAGCAGCTCTGACAAACAATAACACTT
>DVQO01001389.1:0-10055 GCA_018231785.1 Danaus gilippus
TTATTTGTTATAGTGATTACAATGTTCTTAGGTGACCTTTTATCGTAATGTAACACTTTTTTAACAAGATTTTTCAATTTCTTGAAATTTTAATAAAATCTATACACAGTTATTTATGCGAGATAGTTTTTTTGTTTTAATTTTTTAGGTTACTTATTCAGTATCGCGGGAAAATGAAGTATTTCATCACTTTGATATAAGTCTTGAAGTACTTTATACAAAGATTTAGACACCATTGTCGTTATCCTATTCATAACATAAATATTATCATTTCAGGTTACAATACTTCTAAAAGATGTAAATGATATGGCTCCTGAATTTATTTCTCCGAAAACCACTGCAATATCCGAGAATATTCCATTAAATACTGTGATAATGACTGTAAAAGCTGTTGATAAAGATGAAGGTAGAAATGGGTACGTTGAATACTTTATGGCGCCAGATCCTGAAGTAGATGGTTATTTTACATTAGGAAATGTTGATGGCATATTAAGAGCAACTGGAAAACTCGATCGAGAGTTGAAGTCAAATTATACAATACTTCTTACTGCGAAGGATAGAGGGGACCCACCCAATGTTACCAAAGGCAAAATTTTTATAAAAATTTTGGACGAAAATGACAATAGTCCTGTTTTTGATCCAAAACAATATAGTGCTTCAGTGCCTGAAAATGCAAGCATAGGAGCAAGTGTGTTGCAAGTAAGTTTATTTAATATAAATTTGTGTATTGATATATCCCAAAATGTATGAATAATTAATATTTATTTTAAATTACTCGTCTGGAAATTGTATATGACAGTGCTTAATAATGTCTGTTTCAGGTATCTGCAACCGACGTCGATGAAGGTATTAATGGTAGAGTAAGATACTCCATTGCATCAGGAGATGAAAATAGAGATTTTAGTATCAGTGAGGATACTGGGATTGTTAGAGTAGCTAAAAATCTAAATTTTGAAAGAAAATCCCGTTATATTTTATCAATAAAAGCTGAAGACTGTGGTAAAGACGATATAAGGTTCGACACTGCGGAATTATCTATATCTATTCAAGATATAAACGATAACCCACCAACCTTTCTTGATACGCCATATTTGGCTTATGTTATGGAAAATGTAATTCCACCTTACGGGGGATATATTCTAACAGTACAAGCATATGATGCAGACTCTCCTCCATTCAACAACCAAGTAAGATACTTTATTAAAGAGGGTGATTCAGATCTCTTCAAAATAAATGCTTCTTCGGGACAAATATCTTTGTTACGGACTTTAGATCGTGAAGCTCAAGATGAATATACACTTTCTCTTGTAGCTATGGATACAGGTACGGACAAAAATTATCTAAACATGCTGTATTACATTCAATTTATATTTTTTAAGTAACATACTATTTACATTTTTATAATTATTGCAGGATCTCCCCCACTCACTGGTTCAGGAACTGTCAAAATTATTGTACAAGATGTTAATGACAACAGTCCTGTCTTTCAGAGGCAAAGTTATAAAACAAGTGTTAAAGAAAATCTACCACCAGAAACTGAAATACTTCATCCCAAAGCAATAGATAAAGATATAGGTAACAATGCAAAAATAAGATACAGTTTATTAGGTGATAAATCAGAAAGATTTAGAATAGATCCTGTAACTGGTGTTGTTTATACTAATGCAACACTGGACAGAGAAGAGTGGGAAATCTACTACCTTATAATAATGGCGCAAGACTCTTCAACTACAGACCCAAGAACAGCTACCGCGAACCTTACAATTATAGTTGAAGACGAAAATGACAACACACCAACATTTCCTCAATCACTTTATGAGGTTTATATATCTGAGAGAACCGTACAAGGTGATTTTGTTTTTGGCGTGAAAGCGAAAGATAATGATATTGGAGATAATAAAAAAATAGTATATGATTTAAAGGGAGAACATCATAGCCTCTTTACCATCAATAAGGATACAGGAGTAATAAAAGCAAAAGAAAATTTAATGAAATACAAGGATAAAACGAGATCGACTTTTAATCTTATTATTCTAGCAACTGATAGTGGAACGTTTCCTAGAGAAAGTTCCGCTGAATTGATTTTAATACCAAAATCAGGAAAGAATTTCCCAAAATTTACCGTGAATAACAAATTAACTTTTTCATTTTCTGAAGATACCCCAGAAGGTGTATTAGTAACTAGACTTTCAGCAACATCCCCAAAAACTGGACCTTCTGGACTCCTTCAATATTCAGTAGCAGGAGGAAATGTAGGTGATGCCTTAAGAGTTGAGCCAATGAGTGGTGAAATTTTTATTACTGGTAGAGGCTTTGACTATGAAACAATGCCATTATATGAGGTTTGGTTTGAAGTAAAAGATTCTGATAATCCACCATTAAAATCTTTTATTGAAATTGAAATTAAAGTTACGGATGCCAATGATAATGCTCCTATTCTTGAAAGTTTATTATATAACGCATCCATTCCTGAAGAAGAGTCCCCGCCTCAAATGGTGATAAAGATTGAAGCTCATGATGATGACTCAAATGAAAATGGAAGAATTTCTTATAGACTTGTAAATGATTACGAAGAAACTTTCGCTATTGATTCAGATAGTGGTGAAATCTTTACTAATATTGCTTTAGATAGAGAATCAATACCATTCTATGAAATTTTAGTTGAAGCTGTTGATCATGGAATACCACAATTAGTTGGCACGTCTACTGTTCTGGTATCTGTTTTAGATAAAAATGATAATCCACCAAGATTTACTCGACTTTTTAGCGTCAATGTAACTGAAAATGCAGAAATCGGCTCTTTCGTTATACGAGTAACAAGTTCTGATTTGGATACAGGCCCTAATGCTAATGCTACATACAGTTTTGTGGAAAATCCTGGAGAAAAATTTGTGATAGATCCAATAAGTGGAAATGTTACTGTTGCTAAACCGTTAGATAGAGAGCTCCAAGATGAATACATTCTTAAAGTTGCAGCCATAGATGGAGCTTGGCGATCTGAAACACCATTGACTATAACTATTCAAGACCAAAATGACAACGCTCCTGAGTTTGAATATTCTTATTATAGTTTCAACTTTCCTGAACTTCAAGAAAAAAATAGTTTTGTTGGTCAAGTAATAGCCACTGACAAAGACAAACAAGGTTCTAATTCAATTATTTCTTACTCCTTACAACAAAGCTCTGACCTATTTTCAATTGACCCTGCCACTGGAGAGATAGTAACTAAATTTATGATGAATTACAAAAGAACGTCTGTTAATACATCCCCAGAAAATACATATTCTGTTATAGTCGTCGCTACTGATAATGGAAAACCACCCATGTCATCCGAGTGTTTAGTCACTATAAATGTTGTAGATGCAAATAATAATAAACCTAAATTTAAAGAGCATGAGAATTTAGTACCGGTTCCTCAAGATGCTACTGTTGGAGAAAAAATAATACAACTTCAAGCTGAAGATAATTTAGATTTCGGTATAAATGCTGAAATTGAATATAATATATTTGGTGGCAATGGCACGACTTATTTTTCTATTGATAAACTAAATGGATGGATTATTATCGGGAAGCAATTTTATTACACTGGGCAGTATTACCAAATTAAAGTTAAAGCAATAGATCGTGGTGTACCGCCACAATGGGATGAAACAACAGTAACTTTTGTCGTTACTGGAGAAAACATTTATAGCCCACGATTTACAGCCTTGAGTTATCAAGTGATAGTTCCAGAAAATGAACCAATAGGTTCATCAATATTGTCATTGGATGCTAAAGATGAAGATGAGGGACCCAATGGTATAGTTAGATACACAATTACATCAGGCAATGAAGAAAAAGAATTTAAAGTAGATCCAGTTACTGGTACTATAAGTATTTTAAGATCACTTGATTATGATGAAATTCAGGAATATCGGCTAAATATTACTGCAAAAGACTTAGGTTTCAAGCCAAAAGAAACGACAGCTACGGTAACAATTATTTTAACAGATATAAATGATAATGCTCCCCATTTTAATCAGTCCCAATACGTCGCCTATTTAACTGAAAATTCACCGGCCAAGAGTTTTATTTATAAAGTGAAAGCAACAGACATTGATTCACCCAAAAATGCTATTATAAAATATTACATTAAAAATGAAATGTCCGCCCTGTTTTCCATAGATGAAAATTCAGGTGATATTTTTTCTAAAGAGGTTTTTGATTTTGAAGAAAAAACCGTTTATAACTTACAAATACTGGCTGAAAATCCTGATTCAGTCATGCAAAGTACAACAGAAGTTATTGTTTACATCACAGGCATAAATGAATATTACCCGAAATTCATTCAACCTGTGTTTCATTTTGATGTTTCTGAATCAGCTGAAGTCGGCACAAATGTTGGTGTTATTCAGGCTACTGATCAAGACAGTGGAGATGATGGAATTATATATTACTTACTAGTCGGTTCAAGTAATGATAAAGGATTTAGTATTAATTCACAGACTGGTGTTATAAGAGTTGCAAGATATTTAGATAGAGAAACACAGAATAGAGTTGTACTGACAGTGCTGGCAAAAAATTCAGGTGGAATACATGGAAATGATACTGATGAAGCTCAAGTAATAATTTCAATTCAGGACGGAAATGATCCTCCTGAATTCCTAAGAAATTATTATGAAGCAACTATATCTGAGGGCGCTCAAGTCGGTGAAGAAGTTATCCAAGTTAAAGCTGTAGATAAAGATGTTCGATCACAAAATAATCAATTTAGCTTTTCCATCATAGACGGGAACTTAAACCAAGATTTTAAAATAGATCCCCAGGGTGGAAATATTGAAGTTGCTCGAAATTTGGATAGGGAAAAGATATCAACTTATTCTCTTATAATTGGTGCCATTGACACTGGGGTTCCTCCTCAAACGGGTACTGCTACTGTCAAAATAACTTTAACAGATATTAATGATAATGGACCAGTCATAGACACAGCGAGTTTTAATGGAGCTGTGTATGAAAATGAGCCCCCAAATACAAGCATAACCACATTATCAGCAAATGATCCTGATTTACCGCCTAATGGTGCTCCATTCACCTATGCCATAGTTGGAGGGAGACATGAAAATTATGTTAAAGTACAAAAACATACAGGAGTACTTTTGACAAGTAAAAGGATAGATAGAGAGGTTACTCCTTATTTAGATATAGTAATACAAGTGGAAGATAGTGGAACACCGGTTATGTACTCTAACTTTTCTCTTCAAATTAAAATATTAGACAAAAACGATAATCCACCTTCTCCTCGATCAGCTCATGTTATGGTATACACATTCAACAATAAAATACCTAGTGGACCAATAGCTGACGTAAAACCTAACGACTCTGATATAGTTGGTGACTACGAATGTAAATTAATTAAACATTCCACATCTGACACCACTCTATCATTATTTAATATTAGAAAAGGATGTGACCTCTACACAAACACTGTTAAACCTGGTCAAGGATATTCTTTCTCAGTATCAGGCAACGATGGAATTCATAAAGACGTTGTATCCTCAATAAGTGTTGAATTCTTTAGCTTCACAAATAGTACAGTCGAACAGTCAATAACTGCTAGAATTATCAATATGACAGCTACAGATTTTCTAACAGACTATTATAGAACAGTTTTAGAAATATTTAGAGGTGGATTAAAAACTAAAGAGACTGTTTACTTGTATAGTATCAATGAAAAGTTTCAAGATATAGATTTGTTGATCGCTATAAAAGATAACAATTCCGTTTGGAGTAAAGAAAACACAGAAAAACATTTAAAATCTAAGGAACTTGAAATGCAAAAAGTACTAAAACGTCAAGTCATAATTCCATTCTACCCATGTTCTGCTCATCAATGCCAAAATGAAGGTACTTGTACAGATGCTATAGACGTACTGGATGGTACGAAGATAGTAGAAAGCTCTAGTTTAATACTTTCATCACCTCTCGTGCGTCACGATTATGTGTGTCATTGTATTGACAGATTCACTGGTAGTAATTGTGAAAAGCGTCAAGATCCATGTTCACCAAATCCTTGTCAATTTGGAGGAGTATGTCGTAAGCTAGGACATGATTTTGTTTGTTCTTGTTCATCAAGACGTCATGGAAAAACTTGTGAATTGGAAAGAAACGATGTCTGTAGTAGCAATCCATGTAAGAATGGGGGGTCCTGTAAGGAGAGTGCTGATAGAAACTCCTTCTTTTGTTTGTGTCGTCCTGGTTATCGAGGGAGTCAATGTGAAGCTTTGGTAGACTCTTGCAGACCTAATCCTTGTTTGCATGGAGGAATATGTATTGGTTTGAAACCAGGTTATAAGTGTAGCTGCGTAAATGGCCGTTATGGGACACATTGTGAAAGCTCAACGTTTGGATTTGATGAATTGTCTTATATGCAATATCCGGCATTAGATGCATCCACCAACGACATTACAATAATATTTGCAACTACAAAGTCGGACGCCCTTCTTTTGTATAATTATGGTGCCCAAACAGGAGGAAGATCAGATTTCATTGCAATAGAAATACTTGGAGGCAAGCCTGTTTTCTCATTTGGTGGATCAAGAACATCTATTACCTCCGTGGCATTGATGGATACTGACAAAAATCTTGCTGATGGTAAATGGTACAAACTGACGGCTACAAGAAATGGTCGAGTAATATCACTCAGTATTGGATCTTGTACTGATCATGGAGATGTCTGCACCGAGTGTGAACCGGGCGACGATTCTTGTTATAACGATGATACTGGACAAGCTGGGTGAGTAGTTCTATGTGATTTTATGTCATAAAAAAAATAAAGAGATTTAGATTTTTATTTTGATGTTTGTCATTAATAATATTTTAAATTTTGTTTCAGAACCTTAAATTTCAATAATGAACCACTACTTATTGGGGGTCTTCGTAAGGCTGATCCAGTATTAGAACGGCCAGGACAAATTCATTCTGATGACTTTGTTGGCTGTTTACACAGTATTACGATCAATGGACGTATTCTAAATCTAACAAATCCATTGGATTCCAGAGGAGTTCATCCCAATTGTGCCAGGAGAGAAAAAGGGGCATGCTTTAAACAAGAAATTTGTGGATCTGGTCAATGTATTGATAGGTGGAAGACTCACTACTGTAAGTGTGATAACAATATCATTTCAGCAGATTGCTCATTGTCGCTTCAAAGCATTTCTGTTGGTGAGACCGGTTTCATATCTTATGTTATAACTGAAAAACATAGAAGAATTCAATTATTAGATTCATTTTATGGCGGAAGTACTATGTGGGAACGAAAACTATCTAAAGGAAAGACTATACCTAAACTTAATAATCCAGCAAAGTACCTTTCATTTTTGTTCAGAACATATAGAAAAGAAGGTGTTCTGTTTTACTCTGCAACAGATAAGTATTACACACTAATTGAATTACTCGGCGGTAAGGTTACTTACACTTCGAAACAAAATACTATTGTTAATATGAGCCAGACAGAAACATTTGATGTTTCTGATGGAAATTGGCATAATATAACGTTATTAGCTCATGGAAGAAGTATAAGGCTAATTATTGACAATAAAAATACAGGAGAAGAACTAGACGCTGCTGGAGTTCATGATTTCTTAGATCCCTATTTAACCATAATCTCCTTAGGAGGACTAAAAGCAGAATGGATTACAAACTATAACAAGTTTGAAGGATGTTTTGCAAACTTTACTGTAAACAATGAGATTCAACCATTTGCTGGTAATGGTAGTATTTTTAAAGAAGTTACAAAAACCGGTAAAATTTTACCTGGATGTCACAGTGCCTTTGGCGCTGGCTTAGTTCAAAATCCTGATCCATTAAATATTGGTTTGATACTTGTAATATCATTTTTCATTATTCTTTTGGTAGCAATAGCAGTTTCTTTTCTCGTTTTTCGCCTTAGAAAGCAGAAGAAAGAAATAGGAAATACACCGACGAGTAAAGGGAATATGAGTCACACGAAACAAAATGGTGGACCTGCTATGTTAAATACTCCAAATTTAATTGCTGGTACTAACGACAGTCTGATAAATAGAAATATTCATAACAATGATACTAGTTTAAATAGTTACATTTCTGAAAACGCAGATATTATGCGCAATGTTGGCCATATGGTTGGCCCCGAATTATTGTCAAAGAAATATAAAGATCGCGATATAATGAATTTAGATCATCCAAGAAGCCAACGTCCTGATATAATAGAGCGTGAAGTGGTTGGAAAAAGTCCAGCTTTAAGAGAAGATCACCACTCTCCACCACCTCTGTCAACTAATACGTCTCATCATACTCATGATCATCCTAGCGGAATGGATATGAATTCTGAAGTACCTGAACACTATGATCTTGAAAATGCTAGTTCGATTGCACCATCAGATATCGATATCCCTTATCATTATAAGGCTTTTAGAGAAGCCGCTGGTGTCAGAAAATACAAAGCAACTCCTCCACCTATTGCGAGTTACCATCATAAGCACCAGACTCCTCAGCACAGGCATTCACCACATCATCCGAGTGGGTATCCGCCAAGAGTGTTATCACAGAATTCTCAACCTCCACCTCAAACGAGACAGCATCAGACAACTCCACTTGCACGATTATCACCCAGTAGCGAATTAAGTCAACAACCAAGAATTCTAACATTACATGATATTTCTGGAAAACCACTACAAAGTGCCTTATTAGCAACCACATCAAGTTCTGGCGGAGTTGGTAAAGATCCTTTACATAGTAATAGTGAACGTAGTTTAAATAGTCCAGTAATGTCACAGCTAAGTGGACAAAGTTCATCAGCTGGAAGAAAAACCCCTAGTGCCACTCCTCAAGTTCCTCAGGTTGTATCTGTAGGAACGGGAGCAGTAGGACTAACAGCTGAAGAAATAGAAAGAATGAACGCAAGGCAAAGAACTTCAAGTCTTGTATCTACACTCGATGCTGTTTCTAGTTCCAGTGAAGCACCTCGTGGAGGTGGTGTTGGTCATCATATGTCACACCGACAGCACTCTCCACCAGTCGATAACAGAAGTTCCACAGGGTCCGATGATGAAAGTGGTAATGATAGTTTTACTTGCTCAGAAATAGAATATGATAATAATAGCATAAGCGCTGAAAAACCAGAAGATATAAGAAGATCAAATGTAAATAGTGGAAATAACAACAAAAAGCCAATCTTACCGCCTCCTTATGAAAGTTTCGATTCTTCATTTCGAGGTTCATTGAGTACCTTAGTAGCATCTGATGACGATTTAGTTCCTCATGTCAGTTCAGCCCTTTATAGACAAGCTAACGGATCTCCCGCAGCGGCAACTTTATCGTGGGATTATTTACTAAACTTCGAAAGTATGATTGGGGTCTTTAAAGATATTGCTGAGTTACCTGACTCAGTAAATGGCCGAATGTCTTCCTCATTACGACTGCCAAACGGAACTCCGAAACCGTCCGAAGAATATGTCTGAGTAACCATGTGCATTTGTATATATTAAAATTATTTTGTACAATATTGTTTGGATCTTGTATCAAGATCTAGGTAGTTTCATTTTTCTTGCCATATATTGTTCAATTGAAAGTGATAAGACTTAAGTTAATACGTTGAACCTCATTGTAAATATTTATTAAATGTAGATAATTAATTAACTTTAATTTTAAGATTATAACATAAGACGAAATGTTAGTTGTAAGTACAAAAAGTTGTAACGCACTTATAAAGACAAGAGTTGAAGATAACATTAAAAAAAGATATTATATTTGTCATGATTATTGCATTTATATTCGTTATTCAGTAATTTCTCTCAAATCTTAAATTATGAAAGTTATAAACGTTTTAAAGTATACATTATAATTTACATTTGATTGAAGCTCTTTATATAATTGTAGGTGCTATAATGCAGTTTTGTAATGAGCCATATTAATTAGTGAAATACGTGCCAAATGCGTCTTCTTTTCAAACGAACTGACTGATTTTTTACTTATTTGAATAATAAACCGAATTAAATTATATTGTGTTTGTTATTTGTTACCTTCCTTATAGTTCATAA
>DVQO01001390.1:0-10048 GCA_018231785.1 Danaus gilippus
CCCTGCAACGCGATGGACCCGACACCCGCACGGTGAATCCATGGAATGCTGAGAATTTTCGTCTCTTAATAATTAACGCAGTGATATTTAGTTCATAAATCAATTGACTTATTTCGAATAATAAACGAAAAGATTTACTAATCAATTGAATGATTATTAATTTTATTTCATTTTATATATTTTTATTATTAATGCCGACATATATAAGCTTTTATAGTAGATTATAAAAGAGGTATTAATTTATAGCTATGTGGGTGACTTATTGACAACTAAAAAACCCTCTATAAAAAGAAGATAGAAAAGCGAGGCAATAAAGCTCTAAAACTTCACATTTTATGCATTTACTGTATAAAGCTTGAAACCTCTAAAAGCTCGATGAACTTTATTAACCTTTTTGTTAAATCTAGCATCCCTATACAAAACATCAGCCGTTCGCTATAGCCTATAAATAAATTAACCTTATAACGTTCGATCTACTGATTAAGAATGTAAAACTCAACTGAATCTAGATTAAAAAAAGTATGCTATTCTTTAAAACCTAGATTCAGATGATGTTTACCTTAGTTTAGAATTTATAGTAACTTTTTACTGAAGGTATTCGTGAAGGAAAAGGTGGCCATGCGTTGTTTCCTGGCGATTGGTTGGGGCCTGTCACTGGTGATCATTATAATTTATGCTGTTGTACGGTACCATATACCCGGGGCAACTGAACGGTGAGTAGAGTATAAGACTTCAAAGATAATATTAAAAATATATATAAATCTGTTTTGGCCCCGTACCAAAATAGAGGTATAGATTGATGCATTATGTTTGACCTAGAATTTTTAATGGACAAACAAACAAGTTTCAATATAAATCAATTATCTAATTTATATTATTTATGTATATATTACGCTGTGCGCTTTATGTTTTTTTATTACTATAACTGTTTTTAAAACATGCTCAAAGACTTATTATAAAGTTTTAAGATTATCTGTCCTATATTTATTGATTTATAACTAACAAAATGTTGTTGTTTAAGAAGTCTTTGCGAATAAGTTAATTTATTTCAGATGCTATATAATTAATTAATGCTTAATTTTAAAAGTAGTTTTTTACTGATAAAGTCCGATTTTTACCCTAATATTCAATACATTAGATCATTTTTGACGATTATTCCTCCTAACAAAACAGGCTCACACATAAGAATCGAATAGTTTAATTGAAGCAATATTCAAAAGATATAAATAATAAGGTGAAAATTCTTATTTTTTTCAAACATGAGATGATACCTGTCTTTTAGCAAGTTCAACGTGAGATTAATCTGTCATCGAACGATACATTAATTCCTCTCGCTATGCAAAAGCATATCTTTTTTGCTACTTTTCGTTTATATTGTTTGTCGGCGATTTGATTTATATACATTCTCTAACTGCGTATTTTTATTATGGGTTAAAATAACTCAGATATTCCATTGCATTCTCTTCTTTTGTATTCTTATAATGTTTTGGGATGTACTGCACATATATATATTTTTTTTGTGAAAAAATAAACCGGAAAAAATGTGTCATATTTATTTGCTTGCTAATACATACTCATAATAATGACATATTTTTTATGCATTTGGACAGAATTTTGTATTATTTTGTACAAAATACCAGGTAATCTTGTTTTCAATATATGAAAACCAATGCGAATTTTATTACTGTTTTATTCTGATGCGAACAATAAAGAGTTTTAGTTCAGTTTAAATAATATTGTTTATTTTAAACACTTTTTTACCAAAACAGGGCCTCATTGTAATTTTTTTTTGCAGTTGTTGGATGGAGCAAAGTGAAGCGTTCTGGATTATAACTGTTCCCGTGGTAATTTCCCTCATAGCTTCATTCGGTAAGTTGCAAAGCTACATATATAGGAATCTACTACAAATAATCCGATTTCTCCAGTTTTATTCAATATTCTTCTTGTGATTTCTTAGAATGATTGTTATTATTTCGAATAAACATTTATTTCGTTCAATCTATAGTATGTTTTTCTTATATGGAAACAACTACAGAACACGTTTAAATTAAAATAAATAGATATATTCAGTCCACTTTCCCTTCGACAAACGTTTCTTTGTTTTTGAAAGGATAAATAAATTTTTCAATACATTTATATTAAACGTTAAATAATTGATTTTTTAACTGACTCATAATTTGATTCACTCATAAATTGAACGGCAAGAAATTCAAATTTACATGAAATTTATAAGATAGTGCCATTATTTAAACATTGTCATAATGTTATCATAATGAGTTTTCTTAATTTAATTTTATATTTCTATACTATACTTTTTTTTATCATTTATAAAGAATGAATTTTTTTTTTAATTCGCTTTAAAGCACTACCCGACTGTTTTGTTGGTTTAGATAAATATCGTATATTAATTAATTTATTAAAATAGTAACACTCATATATTTTGCTTTGTACATGTCAACAAGTGTTTATTGCTAAATATGTAATTTGAAATTGAAATACTCAACTAGCACAACGTCTTCATCTTCGTTTCCGTTGAGAAATACATATCGCCAAAGATTAGATACTGACTTGATGCATCATAAAATTCTATCTTATCCTAGAGTAACCTTTAAGTCATCTAAAGAATATACAAATTGAACTGATTTATATAAATGATAAATATAAAAATATATTATCAAAGATTAAAAGATATAATGACAAGATTTGTTTATGGCGTGCCAAATTCGGTTTTATGATAAAATGTATATTATGTTATTTCTTTATATTCTCGAGGTTATATATTAGTTAATATTTATAATATCAAAAAATCGAAAATCAGTACAAATGTTCAACGTATATCTATTCAATTACCGAAATATATGGTCTCTTAAAGCACCTAAACAATTAACCTTATTTGAAGTGAAGACAACAAAATTATATGTCCAACGTAATCCGATGACCCTAACGAAACAGGATAGGAATCGAAATTGATGTTCGAGAAGTTTGATACTTTATCTTTATTTTCGCACGTCGCTTTTATAAGTTGATTTGTTGAAATATTTTGAAACTTTTGCTTCATAATAGCAATCTGGGTAAAAGCACCGCCAACTTATATATATATCTCTTATTGCCAATGAACTGTTTTTATAAAATCTGTCATTTTATTACTAATAACAAGTATGATTTATTTGAACATATTATACAAAATTTATTGTTTAAATGTTACCCAATGTTAATGTTAACAAATTGTTAACAAATTTAAATGTTACCCACCTTTTGAAATCATTACTTTTTTGTAGTGTTCCTGATCAATGTCGTACGCGTTCTTCTTACAAAGTTGCATCCCGCCCCGCACAGATATTCGTCTGTGGCTACAAAGAAAGCCGCAAGGGCAGCGCTGATTTTGGTAGTATATGAATAAATAGAACTGTAGAGATCTTTTATTTTTAACTTATTCATGTATATAGAATAATAATTACTCAATAAGCGTTGTAATCCAAAAGATATCTCCTACTCTTATTCCTACTATTTTAATACAAATATAATAATATACTTTTATAAACATATATAAAATACATACATATGTGTATTAAAAAAAATTGAACGTATATTTAGATACAAATCTACAAGTCTGCTTCCTGAATGTCAATTGTCACTGTTAGATAAGCCAATATTTCTTCTAAATATTTTCCCTAAAAGATCGTGCATTTTTTTAGACTGAACTAAAATTTATTTAACCAGATAAAAAGCGTATAATATTTCTTATATAGTTATAAATATTGTTATTTATGTAAATTGAAATGTTCAATGAAATTTAAAATCTGAAAGTAAAATTGTGTGAAAGAAAATATTCTATTTCCTATCTTTAAATAGTAATCTCACTTATTGAGTTTGCTAAAAAATATTTATATTTAAACAGATGAAAGCGCATTATTCTTTTATAGATTCCGCTATTTGGACTGCACTTCGTTCTGATACCATTTCGACCATCACCTGACATGCCCGGCGAGAAACTTTATCAAGTCGTATCTGCTCTACTGACAAGTTTACAGGTCATTCTCAAAACATTTGAATAAATTTAAATTATATGACACACGTATATTTGATATAATCATACTTTGATGTATAATTTTTTGTGTATAATAAAGCTACAGAACCTTTATTTGTTTCAGGGAGTGTGCGTCGCTGTTTTATTCTGTTTCACCAACCACGACGTAGTCACCGCCGCAAAGACGTACATTTCGAGATATGTACAACATAATGACGTCATACCTATGACGGGTAAGCTACATTAGATTAGAGTAATATGAAAAAACCTTTCAGGATGATGAACTTTCTCTTCCTATTTACAGAAATATATACATTTTAAAATAATTTTAGTTGTCGTTTTCACAATGAATAACTCAGTAAAAAACAGACTAATTATGTTTCATTAGAAGTTCATAAATAAAATTAAGGTAACTTACTTTTAAACTATAATAAAATACGTAATGTTGTTCATAAAATAATAATGAAAATAAGTAAATAAATTTTTCGCATTTTCATTTCAAATTTCATTATACTAATGCTTTGCTACATTTCATTGTTGTAATATACAGGGTGTAACACTTACGAAACGGCCATGTTTTGTATTAACAGAATATAGGCCCATACGAACGAATTGGACAAATAAATTGCCGGAGGCCAAAATTGTAGGGACGAGTTTTTATAACACGAATTGCGTCACCCTGTATATAAAAAGAATATAGTGATGACTCTAAATATTTTTATCTTTATCCAGGACTAGCGCCTCGTGATGGCACAGCCCAGGTATAGATTGATAAAGGTGCCGTTTATATTTTACGTACACATTATCAAAATGGACCTATAGAAATTGTTTATTTTTTTTTAATATTTGGTCATTTAATATATTAGGAATATATCGAGTGATCAAAATTATTTTAAAAAGCGTGTGCTAATACATCTTTATATTAATTTTTTTTTTTAGTAAAAACTCACTTAATAATTAAAGGGTTTTTAAAATACTTTAAAAATTAAAATCGAATAATAAGTTATTTTAATAACAACTACTTTATTTATGAGAACAATTTTCGCAATGGGAATTATTACCATGATTTTACTTCACTCAAAACAACAGTACCAACTGTGGTAAACGAAATACTTTAGACGCTTTAAGTTAAAAGCGTTCATAAAAATCAAAAACTCCTATAATAAATAACATTTGCCTGGAATTGTATTTTTTGATCCTTACCAAATCTTCGATTAAATTTGGTTTGAAAATTTCACTATAAAGTAAAAAAACAAATAAGAATTATTTTATCATTAAAATTATGCGTGTAAAAACGGTTTTTTTTTGTAACTATTATTTTGGATTTACTTTTCACTTTTAACACAGGTTTTTTTGTAGCTAAATGACTATAGGATCAAGTATAAACTATCCTATATAATTATATGTGTACGCCATATAAGTGTTGAATAAGGCCTATAATCAACCTAGGCCAACAAGTAAAATAGGTAGGTTTCTTTGGTATTTGATACTGCTAGTAGAGATGTCATACGAAAAATATATAGGATTTGTAACGATTTTTATTTTGACTATTTTTAGAGCGTAAAATGGTTATTTATAATTTTATTATATGATTCGATAAACGGATATACTCTACTCACAAGTGAATTTAGAAAATTAAAAGGGTTTTATAAAAGTATAGAAAGAAATTAGTTTGAAATTAGAAACTTAACAGTACGATTAAAATAAGATTTAGACATTCGTAATGAGTGTCATCTTAGCCTGAATAACATAATCTATTCATTTTGGTTATTATTCACATCTTGAATTGCTATGAGATACATGGAATAAAACAAACACATTGAATAAAAAATAAACAACAGAAAGAACGTTTATGTATCGCAATAATTAAACGCTTTGATGATGCAATTTCCTGAACACAGGAGAGCTCAATTTATGTAACACATAGCGCATTTCAGGATACAGATATCAAATTTACCTACAACCATCTCATTTTAATAATAATTAAAAACTAATACCTATTTATGTTAACTACTTGGAAAGCTATTTAATAGACTTTGAGTATAAAATACTAATTCTTTTTAAAATTAAAAATTAATCGAGTATAAAAGGTTATAATTGGTTTTGGAAACAACATTCAAATAGTCATGATTATATGTTGAAAATTAATTTTATACTTAAATTTTTACAGGTGTAACCGGGGGGGAAAGTATTATGAATACAAGAGAAAATATTGTATGAGACAACCATAGGGGTTCTCGCAACCCCTGCTTGATAACAGGAAGCTGATTTATAGAATAAGATTTCTAGTATAAATGAATAAGAACTGTGACTTTAATGTAACCTTCGTATACCAGTTTCTATGTGTATTGTAACATACTCATTAACTTAAAAGGGTGGCAAACTGTATAAAATTACTCCTTTTTTATAAGTAGATCAATCGCGACCTTTGAGTTCGCTTACATTTAAGCTAGTAAGTAATAATTAAATGTATACTCGATGGATAAATTCAGAAATGGCCCAACTTAGGTATTAAGTAAATAAGAAATTTTTTAAAAACCCTGTGACTTCGAATATCATCCGTGTACTTGCTATTTTCAATATCTATTCTATTTTCTCGGCTCGAGCTTATTTATACCTAAGGGGCAGGGTCTTTGGCCATTTGTGGAATTTTACCTACTGTCTGTCTAATTAACCATAATGTGTAGCATTTATTATGTGAAGATAATTGTATTCCCTATTGAAGGTAAATAAATAAATCACTTCAATTACATTTTCATTTATCATTCTAAATGAAAACCTACATTTGTAAGTCATACACTTATTTCCAATTTTATATATTTGAGTATAACTCTGTTTCTCAACACGAAAAAAATACAAAATTTTACATACCAAATGGGTAAATAACTGAACATCAATAGAAAACCTAAAATATATTGCTTTGTAAAAAAAACACTGACTTACTTCAAAGAATATCTTTTTTCTCCTCCTGTACTTGTGACAAACCATTGTACTTAATTCTACTACTTTATCCAAAACAATAGATTTCATTAAGTGTTTCACTACATTTACGTACCTACGTATTGATTGTCTATGACAACATTAACTTCCTTGTTCCAATTGTTGGAAACGATTTTGTATAAGTAATAATACAAGTAGGCAATACATATATATAGTAATTATTATAGGAAATATTTTGTATTCCAGTACGTAAAGGTGAAATTTTTTAATAAATTTTAAACCTATTATTTTTACAAAGTATTTCGATATAAAGTAATAAAAGTTGCAAAATTTAATTACGATGTTATTTTAATATAATATGGTTTTGGGAGTATATTGACATTTTCATATGTTTGAAAATTTATTTTTAACCATCTTATAGAACGGCTGAACCGATTTAGCTGAAAATTGGCAGTGAGGTAGTTTAGAGCCAGGAAAATGCAATAGGATCTTTTTATCCTGTTCGACAGCATTCCCGTGGGACTGACATGAAACGTCAGTCACTATAAAACGTGGAATAACGAAACACAATTGACAGTTATGCAATTGACTTATAATGACAGATATGTAATGACGTAATGATGACAATTAGATATTATTATTAGTTCGGAAGATTTCGTGACTGGAAAACTATCAACAGATTTTTTTTATTTCCCTGTTAGAACGGTATCATTATATCTCTGATGACCTGAAGAGAAAGGCGATTTAAATGTAATTAGATTTGCCAGTATTTAAGGGAGTGGTTTCTAATTTTTGACAAAGTTCTCTATTTCAAACACCAATTTGCTAAAGATCTAAATTAAACAACAACTTATATTCACACCACAAAAATTTAAATGTTTTATTATAAAAATAAAGTAGTTTTACTTAAATGTGCAGTCGGGAAAGTCTATTACAGCATCGCTTCCAACAAAAAGCATTTAAGTATAAGCTATTAGCGACATTTTAGATACTCTAGCCTTGTCTAAGGCATTTCTGAGCAGTGTAAAATTTCTAAGTGAAACAATCCTAATGAGCATGATTTGTGTAAGTCTAACACAAATAATGGACTCTCAAACTCTGTCAGGTTTCCCCACTAGAAAAGTAAAATGTTCAGACTGATGTAAGAACTCGTATTCTTTTATTAAAAAGTTAGCAAATATCATTGTTAAGCATCTTATACAAAAGTTAAAATATCAATAATTAAGATTCTGTCTCATAAAGTCTTTTGTCTCAAAAGTTGCGTCGATTAAACAAAAGGTATATTCATCTATCTGCGACGAAAGTTATAGAGAAATCATAATATAATATTATCCTCACGAACAAATAAAGCACAGTTAATATAAGATCTAAATAGTTTTCGTATAAACAGAATCTTTTATATGATTGCTTACTTTCAAGGAAATTTATTTTTAATCTAAGTCAAGTTGCAAGCAAAACTAATCAACATACTTAAGTCCCTAGAAGTGCTTGTAATATTAATACATATATTACGGTACATGTATTACAGTATGTTTACTTTGTACTACACGCGTTTATATTAGCACACGGCTTGAATGTCTAGAGGGAAACTTACAAATGCAAGAGATTGAACATGCTCAACGGTTTATACTAAAAGTAACATTATCGATATTAAATGCTCATCAAAGTTTGCTATTTAGCTAAGGGAATTACTAATTAAGCTTCATCTCATCGCCCAGAATGTAATACAAAAAACATTTCACCTATTGATAGAACATAAATATCATTTCAAGGTACGAATAGTCCGAACTAATATTTGAAATTGTTACTTTTTTCAATAACAACTATCCAGTTTTATTATTGTAGCTTGTTGGTTTTCTAAAAAATAAATGAAACTAAAAATTAATATTTTAAATTATTGTAAGACCTTTTCAAAAAAAGAAACAATAACATAAAACAGAGTGTGCAATACGTTGTATGACGCTACAAACTTGTGGTAATCATAGTAAATCTTTAAAGAATAAAAATATATAAGCTAGACATAACCCTAAATATGGTCTACCAAAAAGGTACCTCACCATAAACACATCGAATACAATCATATCTATGAACAAATCTGTAAAAAATAACCACTTGTAGACATTTACATTATAATTTATTTTTAATGTTTTTCTCAGAGGCAAACGATTTTTTCTAATATATTTTCTTTTTTTTTTATCTGATACGAAGTAACTCCAAACAAAAAAAATAGTTTAAAGGAGCCATTAAAAAATCACGTTAATTTTTTTGTAGAGTTTAACTATGGAATTATTTAATAATTTAGCTGACGAACGTATAATTTTTTTTCTGCGATTTATAATATGGTTGAATAGGTTTTAATATAAACAATACAACATAAATGGTCAAATATACTCCGTTTCACTTTTATATTTACGCAAAATTAGTTAACAATAAAAAAATACAATATTATATATCAAGAAAACTATACATAAAATTTACACAAATCTAATCTACATTATACTATTCCCAATAAGTACAAAAACCGTTTCTAAAACTAAAATATATTTACAGAAAGTTTATTATAAAATTTATATTTTAATTAGCACTACAGTAATATCGCAAAAGTCGCTTTTATACATATAATTATATTTTGAACCATTCATATCACATACCTAATTCACGTAATTCATACATATATTAATTGATAATTTATTCCTAACATATACCATTTATCGAATCAACACATATATATATAATAATTAATTTAATATATTTTCATTTCATAATTCATCATGTATGCAATACGAAAATCATTTAGACAATAATGTCAGGACGTACTATTAAATTATTTACTAATCAATAAACATTCAACTATTTCATTATTACCTCTATTTACATATATCTAAATCTCGTCTTGATATGTGTCTTACAAAAGACACATTCAAGTGTGTTTGTCATTCTAGAACTATATTTAATCTACCATAACACTATTTAAATGCAAAAATATTGTTTATTTTTAAGTGTGCTTGCATTTGTTACACACGCACAGTTTATTGCTAATCGGATTAGAATAAAATTTAATATATATGTATATATATATAT
>DVQO01001391.1:0-10047 GCA_018231785.1 Danaus gilippus
CGTTTGAGAGAAGTTCAGTGACATGCACACTCACAGAAGAATTATATATATAAAGATTAATAAAAATATTATACCCATTTTTTCCATGACTTCAAGTTTCCTGTTAACTTTGTATGAAGATGGTCTATAATCTGCAGATGGAGGTGAACCTCGTCTGTCTCTGTCTGAACTGTAACAAAATGGCCCATGTTAAGCTCATAAATGTACTGCACACATTAAACAACCTTTAAACTCGAGTTTTTATGCCTCAAATAGAAATATATAAGTAGTTTGCGTTTTGACCTGACGTATAGTAATTTAACCTTTTTGTGTGTCTGTGGTATGTGTGTATAACTTCTATTGAAATGGACTATAGTCCATTTCAATAGAAGTTGGCAATCTTGTAAACAAAGAAATTGAACACAATTATTCCATTCTCAAATACAATTGAATGTCAAAGCAGATACTAATTACATCTTTATGAAGCCACCACTGTCGTTTAAAATCTTTTTATCATTAACAAACCATATATATAAGTCTATTTAATAAAAATATTTTGAACATGAAAATTTATTGCATTTGTCAAATTTATTGCATTTTCTCATTAAAGTCTATTTGTCTTAATAATATATATAAATATGAATAAATAAAAGTACATCTTTATATAAATACTTCAACATAATAATTAAAATTAAGGTATCTGAAAGAGTACTCCCATAACTAGGGGCATAGATAAGTCTGAGTCAATAACAGCTCATCACTTTTGTTAACAAGATTGCTCAATTCTATTGAAATTAAGTTTTTTATTACATTTCACACAAAATGTTCTTTTTTATAATAGCACAATTTTGATTTGTGTTACATACGCTAGTGCTTGTGGTGGGGGATAGGCTGCCCCACGAGAACGAGACCGGTCATTTCTTCCTGACCTCCTCTCTTCAGACCTCTGTGAGTGTCTGCTGTCCCTGTCTCTACCTCTTTCCCTCTCACGTTCTCTATCCCTATCGCGACGACCTCGCTCTGTGAATCTAAAACATTAAAATAAAATAAAATTTTTAGGATAATATATTCAAAAGTTAATTTGTACCACAAAATTACCCTAGTTATATTGACGGTATTAAATTTAATGATAAGATAAAAGATTTTCCTACATAATTAGTAATTACTGAAATGACAATAATTTACAATTGCCGAATTTATTTTCCTTTAAAAATAAAACACACCAGTTATTATACACCATAAAAGTCCTTCTAAAAGTAAATATATTTGTTATATAAAAGTAAAAAAATATATCAAGTGGATTTGTGACAATAAAAAGTTACTTGAGCTTGTTTGTGTAAAACAACCAAAAACAACCATAATATGGTGAAAAAGCAACCAAAAATATACTTGTGATTTTATAATAACCCTAGCTGCTCTCAAAAACACTAAATAACTGTACAATACCTGGGCGAGACAGCATCAGTTGCATCACGGCCTCTCCCTGGAGGTGGTTCCCCGTCATAGGGCTTCAGGTCCATCAATGCTGGCATCTAAAATTTAATAACTAAGATATAGTTTAAGTCATGGGTCAGGGCAATGCTTGCTACCTTTAATGTCACTTAGACAATGCTGTGTTGGCCGAGGTTTTGTCTAGCCATGTTAGCCATGTGGCACATGTTTTGAATAAAGCATTTGGTCTGCTTCGTTTTATTTAACACTTAATCCAGATGACATAATTGATAAGGAAAAAATAATTTGTCCATGAAGGTGGCTTATGAATAAAAACAAAATTTCCTGATGCTTATTTATTCTATAAAATCTATACACATTAAAGATGTTTAACAAACCTTATCAGCTTTTTCATCAGGTCTGTCTCCTAACAAGCCACGGCGAGAGTCTTGTGCACCCCGAAAGCGATCTCTATATTAATAAAAGATACTCTATTAACATAATGTTTGCATTATAGAGCAGTGCAGTTGTGAGTAGATTAACCTTTGATTCGGACAATGCACAAAAAATACTTGGTTTTGGTAGCATTTTATGGATGTATATATATATATATTTTAATTATTAATATATACCTATGTCTGTCATCTCTCTTGGGTGAGCGTCTGTCTCGCTCGTCTCGCCGCCTGTCTCTAGGACCATCTCGTTCTCGGTCTTTGAGACAGTCTCGTTCCCTGTCTCTGGGGCCGTCACGGTATCGGTCACGGTCACGCATGTCTTCACTATAACGATCGCGACCCATGTCACGTGTACGATCCCTCTCGCGACTGTCATCTGATAAGCAGTACATGTTAGTTATTATATGAAGTAAGCAAGTTATTGTCTTTTATAAAGTGAATATGGCTACTGGTTACTTAGATATGATTATTTATAATCAATTCTTATAACCTCAGAAGGACAACTCCAACCAAATTTAGCTATCATCCTAATCTATTAAGTGTTTTTATCATGCTACAGTGTTTAATACAATTACTTACTAGATCCTCTTCTATGTTCTCTAGACGATCTTCGTGTACTGAAATCAGCCGGTGGCAGCTCTGGCTCTGACTCCACACTCTGGGATTCCTGCGACAAACAATTTTTATGTTAGACAATATAAGACACTATTTATTTGATAATAGGACAAAATTCTATATTGTGTCTTTACTAGAAGAAGTAGAAAATAGATATGAATAAAGTATACTATAGTGCTGAGAAAGGTCACACAAACAAATGTGACATGCTCATACCACATCATAATAATAATACTTCTTACAGATATTATAATAAAATTCTATATTTTGATATAATAGTAAATGTCATAAATTTTTATTAACATCTATTACACAAATTAATATAGAACCTACATTTACCTTTCCACCACATCAAAATAAAAAAACAGACATTATTAGACCTTTTTAGTCTAATGTATGTATGTGCCTGTCTTAAAGCTATGTACTCACATGGCAGGGGAGACACCTCAGGGCGGGGGCACTCTTGATGCAGCGCGGTGACGGTATTTGACTTTTTTTGTGTCAATTTACAAATGGGTAACATATAAAATAATAAAAGTGTTAATATCATCGTTGAAAGAAGCTTTTAAATATTTTTGTTTGATTTTTTCTTCTTTTTGCTATTTTTATCACTACATTTACGATGAAACCTATCACATATAAGAAGATATATGACACTGATATAATATGTAATCCCATTTAGTCATAAACAATATATAACTGTTGCAAGTTATTAGTTGAAATGAGTGCATTGTTGATTTATAGTTGTATTAATAGCTCAAACTATTAATATAACTCACCAAAGAAAACCTCTTATTAAATCAACATTTTAAATACCCTAATAATACAGTTACAATATGTATGAAAATAATTAAAGATGATCACTGTATACTTACAACATAACTAAATATCCTAAATCAGACATTTATATATAATATTAGCATAAAATTTTAAACATCCAGGTTCATAAACATAAATATTAGCTAAGGATGTGATTATGGAATATTGCTACTTATATAAGTTAGGACCTTAAAAACCCACCATAAAGTTAATTAAAGGCTATCCAACAAAATAATTTGCAACATTCAACTTCAAATACTACACTGAGCACTATTCGATCAGTCAGCCTACTGATTAGGTACTAATACTATGGTGCTTCAAACCAAATAATAAATATAGGACTCACCTCACTCAAATCCATATTGACATCATCGTAGTTAGTATCGTCCTCCCGACGCCTGGAGGATCCCACCTAAAATATCAGTCTATTGTCAAGCAGAGAAGGTAGATTAATATGATGATCTTAATAACGGTCAAGATATAATAAATTGCGATGATTTCTCAAAATGAAATCAACGACACATACTTCATATGCACATACATATCATATCTAGCAATTTAATATCATAACAAAATTACATGAACTTTTTAATTACCTCGTCTCGTGTATAAAAATACCAATATTATATGTAATGAATTAAAAACTTACCACTGCGTGTCGACTGCTGCGCTCAGTTTCAACATCGTCATCACTTCCGTAACCAATAAGGGATTCCATTATGTTTTTGATATTTTACTACTAATTACCAATCAACAAAAATAGTTGATACGAAAAATATGTTCACAAATACACTACATTCAGACGCAGTGAAAATAAAAGTTTACAATATGGCGTCTTCTCGTCATGGCTTATATGCCTTTGGGCTTTGAAACATATATAGATTATAAAAAATAAAAAGGTAAATTCTTTATAAAATAATCAAAATAATAAAATAATCCCTGATCATATTATTATTTTAATACGATTAATTAAAATGTAAATAAAAACATATTGTTTATATGAACTTAATATTTTATTAAAAAAACATGTTCTAATATTTCTTAATAATAAGAATAATTTAAAATAAGCGATGCTGAGGCAGATTCGTGAATAATTTGTTGATTTTTAAAGTGTATACGACCATTGATGATCGATATTGATTTTAATCAGAAAATTATAAATAGCATCATGTAAACTTAACTATTCCATTTTAATTATTATTTTTCTGTATATATTAATGTGTATTCGTAACATATAATGTAAAAAACTTCTTCTAGTTAATCTTTTTATGTGTATTCTGTTTTTTTTTTTTGTAAATTAAATTATTAAAAATTATTAAAGTTGTTTTCAGCAATAGTTGCACTGGTTTTTTAAAGTAGTTTTATATGCATTGTTAGATTTATATTTAATTTTTACTAAATATATACTCATATTGCAATAATATGTATAATAATTATAACAGATATATTAATATATGCAAAGCTGAGGGGCAAGAGGACCGCCCCGGGTTTGGACGGAGTTCCCGGTCGGGTGGTGAACATAGCGTTTGAGGCCATGGAGGCATGGATGCGTGAGGTGTTCTCCACCTTCGGGCGCCTGCTTCCGAACGTCGGTGGTCCCAGTGTGGCATGTCGTAGACTCTACACTGGGGTCGTTAGATCGATGGCATTGTACGGTGCGCCTGTATGTTCCCGATCTCTCGGCCCGCGAACGACAGCCTACCTCCGCCGTCGGCAGCGTATCATGGCGCGACGGGCGGCGCGGGCGTAACGTACGGTGTCTTTTGAGGGGGCCTGCGTGCTGGCGAGCATGCCACCACAGTCTATTACCGGCGCGTGGAGGCACGCAGCCGTGACGGAGGAGTTGCGTCCGGGTCGGTCGCCGAATGGAGAAGGAAGGCGGCGGCCGACGTCCTGCGTGGATGGGGTGAGCGACTGGCTTCTCCGACGGCCAGTTATAAATTGGCGACCGCAGTCAGACCTGTTCTTTGCGAATGGGCGGGTCGCACGTTTGGATCACTCACCTACCGCCTGTCGCAGTTGCTGTCGGGACACGGATGTTTCGGCAGATATCTGTGGCAGGTGGTGGGCAGGGAAGAGAGCTCCACTTGTCATCACTGCGGGGGTGGCGTGGAGGACTCGGCGCAGCACACGCGCGAGTCATGCCCAGCGTGGGGCAGCCTCCGCGCCGCTTTGACTACGGTCATAGGGAGGGACCTGTCGTTGCCGGCTATAATCTCGGCTATGATCGACAGCGAGGAGGCCTGGGAGGCGTTGGCCGCTTTTGCCGAAGCGAATTGGTCCCCGGCGCCGAGCCTATCTGGCCTCTGTACAGCCATAGGTTAAGCACCGGGCGACGTGATCCTGGATGGCAGACAGGGACTTCTGTCGCCCGTTGATAGGGTCAGTGCGGTGCTAGCCCCTCTTGTTCCAGGGGCGGCTCGCGATGGTGGTTTGCGGGGGGATTTATCCCCCCTAGTTTGAGGTCCGGAGTGGACAAGCGCCGACAGGGTCGCGAGGCAAGCACTCGTTATACCGTGACCCTGCCTAGGTGGCATGGAAGAGAAACACCCAGGGGTTTTAGTGGGTCTAAACTCCACATAACCCGGTCAAGTCCCCGCTCGGCCCGCTCGGCTCGGAATAAACAATGCTTTTGAAAATGTATGTTTTTTAAATATTTTTTTCACTGAAGTACATGTGATAAATTAAGAAATGTAATTTAATTAATACATAACTTAATTGTGATTTTTTATTTCCATTAGGTATGCATTATGCAAATACACGTTAATTAAAAAAAATGAATAACAAAAAGCGAATGGTTTATTAGGACATAATATATTCAGTAGAGAAATTTATGTAATCCGTAAAATAAAGTTTTCTTGACTTTCGAAGTATGTGTTACTAAAATTTACAGATAACACATTTTTTATTCTTGCGTATTTCGGAATGCGCCATCATCGACATGTATTAAAGGACATGCCTTAGAGATGGGAATTGTGGCACTCCGAAAGAAAGAGAGGAAACGAAGTTTCGGTCTATCTTTACCTCTCTCAAAATAGTACCGTACTTAAGACGTTATGAGCCCCTTCTGGATAATTTATTATTTCCTAATGTCATATACAGCTTTACGTTTAACCTCACTTTCTCTGATTTTTAGCATTTTTACTTTTAATGACGTACGAATTATACGGTTAAATTTATTATTTTAATCAATAAATTTAAATCCGAGTAATATATATCTATGAAATATAATTTTTTTAATTTCGTAGATTTAACTCATTACTCGAACATACAAGAACGTTCTTAAATATATTTATAACCATATAAAAAGTTATATATATGTATATTAATAATCATTAAAGGATCTATTTAAATTCTAATAATTACCCTCTACAAAAATAATTTATATATTCATTTAGAAAAAATATATGAAAACTGAGCGCCAATCATTTATGAGGAAAGAGATAGTGCTAGTCCGAAAGCATAGGCCATCTCTCTCACTCTTTTCAAACCAAAAAAATTACTGCAGATTATAAGCGTACGGCATGTCCATTAGTATATGTCGATGTGCGCATAGCCATTGATTTATTATCGGATACATTTCCTCTACTTATGGTCTTGGTTTAAGATACAATAATTAGTGGTTTTCTAAATAAATAGATCTTTATATAATTTGATGGACTATTTATTTTCTAGTAAAATTTATTATTAATTTTTAGGCAGAAAAATTATATGAAACTTTAATATTCAGTACTAGTATCCAATCGTGTGTAAGTGATTTTTCTTTCTCTCTTGTTCACTTTTTTAATATGGCGGAAGCAATGACCGCCGTCGGGTCGTCAGTTTTTTTATGAAGTGCAAAATAAGAAGTTTCCTAATTTTCACGACGCGTGTTATATGTGTGTTAAATTTTATTGCATTTATCACGAAAGAAGTAAAAATCTGTGAATTTTTTCGCTACTGACCGTCATTTTATCTTAAAAATGGTAATGATAGTTTTTTGTTTTGATACTTTTTACAAACTGTACATTGTTCGTATTTATATATTTTTTTTATTTAGACAAATTTACATTTGATATTCATATATGAAATATTAACGAAGTAACTACGTTTATTTTTTTTTAAGTATTAATAGTACTTATTTTTCTTTGTTTTTAAGTTTTCTAACCAAAAAAAGTGTCATGAGGTGATGGCTGTTTCACATGTGATGTTATTTTAGTGTTTTATACCAAAATATGGTATGTCTAAGATGGTCTAAGCATTTAATTATGCAAGTTGGGTGTGGCTGTATTGATTTTCTTGGAAGGTTCTAGGTCTAGTGTTAGAATACGTCCTACTAACTGCATTTTACCTATGCATAGTTCACTTGCACAAGTATATGAGATCGCGTTAGCTTTTAATTACTTCAAACACTAAAGAAATTTGTGTTTCTGTATAGGTTTTAGTAAATCCTAACGTACATATAACTAAAATAACGAAAATTGCGTAAATCATTAGGATTTCTGTGGTAGAAATAGTTATGCCAAAAGGTGAGCCCAGTGTGAGCCTTACGTTGTTTTCATGTTTTGTTATAAATTGTATATAATAAAAAAGTGTTATAAAACTGTGTTATCAGTTATATAATAACAATGTAAAGTGTAAACTTGTACAGTTGCCAGAAGTAACATTTAAGGTGAAATATTTGAGTCAAATCACTGCATCATGCTACATGTAAATAATAAAATTCTGTTTTTAACGGCTTTTATCACATTACGTGGTTTACAGTATCCAACATCCGTAAAATTAGTTTTTAAATTTGCAAATGCAATTAAAGATATGGTATGATTACCAATGTTTATGGTTGTTTTAGTGTTTTATATGTGATTTAAATATTTCTATATTGTTTTGAAACTAGGATTTAGTTTATATGAAAATATTTTTAGAACTGAGCAATAATATTTTGTTCAAATTGATTTCAATGTCTTTATAAAGATTTCTTATCATACTTGGAATTGGTGACTACTGTTTTTATTGCATGAAAGAGTTTTCCTGAATTAAGTTTTTATATTTGGAAAAGTTTAGATAGTTTCAATAACAAAGTTTTGTTGTAAACAATAATCAGACGATAATTGGTCATTACCTATTTACAGTCATTAATTAATTTTCCAATAATTTAGTTGTTGACTAGTACATTTTAATGGTTTGTGTGCACAGTTTTATGTATATTCCTTAGTGATTACAAACCTCAACTTAACTATTAAATGATTAAAAGTTTGGGGTTGATAGTAATTCTTTTGTAAACTATAAAAATAATTCACACATTGGTGTCACTTGAGATAGTTTGATTTCATATATAGTTACTTGTTATCAAATGCTTATATTGAAATTGTATTTTTTAGTCAAAACGCAGTGCATTCCCTGCTCCTTCAGACGATGACTCTGATTTTGATGATGATGAGGACCCAGACAACTTGGAAGTGCCAGGTATGTTAGGCCATTAATTATTTATAAATCTCAGAATTAAAATAGTCATACTTGTTCATCTGTTTTAAAAGTACCTGTGGATTGATGTTGTAACAGTATTTTTATACATGAATTTTGTTTGATTCTTTGTCCTACTAAAAGTCTTGGGTGTGTTCAGAACTAATATCACTTCATTCCTTGAACATACTTTGATGGCAGTCCTTGTAGGTTCGTTTCAAAATTTCGTAGAGAAAGGAGCTGAAGCATTTAGCGCTTGTTAGATAGGGGCCCCTTAAACCTACACCTGGGTCTCAAGCCCCAGACATTATGTTAAAGCTCCTCTCCCTGCAATGCCCTGGATTCATCAGGCGCATGGTGAATTCATTGAATGTTAAGAAGTTTCCTCTCATTGTTAATTATCTTTGTATGCAGGTGGAGGTAAGACATTGGCAGCGGCAGCGAGGATGGGCAACAAAGCAAAGGTGCTTCAACCTGTCACGGTGAAAGCTACAACTAACCCACTAGCTGGTGAGTATAATAATTGCAGATAGTGGAAATCAAAATAATACACACCAGGGGTTCAGAAACTTATTTTGTTTATTGCTCACAATATATTTTTTACCTATTGAAAAACAACTATAACTTATTCTACCTAAGTGAAATTAATAATCGTCCCCCCCACATCTCTACACAATGTCACACTTTGGAAAAGCCTGCCATAAAATAACATGAATTTTTGTAACATCTTATTGTTCTACTCATATTTTTTCCAACATCAGTGACTGTTAGTTTCTTTGAGATTTATATTATATAAATCCTTGTTAGATCTATAATTGATTATTTTCTTTCATTGTTTTATATATAAAATAATTAAAATCTATGTAATAGTAATATTTTATGTCGTTATCTATTAATAATGTTGGGGGTCTAAGTAATATATGTTTTATTGAGGTATGATATAGGTATATAGGTCTAAGTAATATATGTTGTATATAATATGTTTTATTGAGGTTTAATCAAATACAATATGTTCATTTGTGAAGTTTAAAACATTTTGTTGTAACAAATATAATCACTATATGTATATACTAGAAGACCCAGCGAACTTCGTATCACTCTATAATCACGAAATATCTGTTACGTTTTTTTATTTATATTTTTGGAGTTTAGTTTTAGTTTGACAGACTGATTGACATATTAGTTAGTTGTCAAATCTAATGTCAAAAAAACGTTTTGTATCAACAACTACTAATAAATTAAAAATTAGTTAAAAAAACACTGTCCAGCGGACAAAATTGTGAATCTAAACAATCCCCAGATCCCCTTG
>DVQO01001392.1:0-10044 GCA_018231785.1 Danaus gilippus
TATACAACTATATATATTTGTTGTATTAGTGAAATACATTTTGTACGAGCAAGAAAAGTAAAAAAAATGCATTCATTTCTTTGTTGTCTCGTAGTTTTCTTAATGTAAATTAAACAACTTAACACTCTTTTATTATTTGTCGTCCAGTCCGTTGGCATTTATTTATTCATAATTCGCTGAAATTTAAATACTTTCTTCAGAAACCATGACAGACAAAACAATTGAACTTTAAGAAGTATAATGTTTCTGTAACAAAGGATTAAACATATGTATCTATGACTAAATTGTTTAGGGAATTGATTAAAAATTTTTGTATTTTATTTTTATTTAAAATTCATTTTTAAGGTATAATTAATGAAGAATATTCTATATAATTCATGTATATTATTTTTATATTAACAATTTTCTTATATCCAAATAATAAAATAAAAATAACAGAGTTTTAAAGCAAGAAAACTCTGTCGAACTCTGGGAGTCTAAACTTCTATTGAGATACTTTTTGTTAATATTCTATGAGAGGGTGGTTCTAAATCCGTATACACATTAGATGATAGGGATTGTGGATCAACGTAAAATGTTATTAACAAAGAGAAATGTTACAACTTCATGTGAGGGTAAATAATTTTCTCAGTATAAATATGAAACACAACATTAAAAGATTTTTTCACTTCACTTAAAGTAACTAGGATAAGTAAACTGAACCCAAAATAATAAAATTACACCTATGGTTTCTGTACATCTCTTGAATATGAACCCAAATCAGCTTTTACATTTAAATTGATTTTAATGATGTTATTTAAAAACCTTCTGTAAGCATCATGTTGCTTAAATTCTAGTATAAAAATATAAAGGTTTTAAGTTCTTGGTTATCATCTAAACGCAGATCAAGGTTAAATAAAAGTGAATTATTAAACTGAAAAGATCAAAATCCAATATAAATCTAAACATAAAATAAAATAATATTACAGTATTTCTATAAAAAAATATATAAAATTATGCTTCAACTGAAATATTACATACTACGAAATTTAAAACAGACTTATTATAGTAGACGTATCTTTCTATGGCAGTGTTACATTTAGTTTCATGTACCCTTTCTGAAATCCATAACCATTTTGCCATGCAATTCCCTTTTGACAGTCAGTCAGCATGCAGCATAGAATTTTAATTGCGACTTCTCTCGACTGCAATAAATTTTGTTGCTATTTCGGTTAGTCAAAGCAACCGCTAAAGTTAAACGACTTTTCACCAACCTCAATTATATCATTATAAATTAAATCAAAAAAACAACTAAGTATTAATATAAGTCGTTTATATTTTCATGGTTTTAGTAAGTTTGGATAAAACAGTAAAAAACAATAGTTTTACTATAGAAAATAGTAGAATCATATATAAATGCAATACATATAGGTATGTATGTATAATATATATTCATATATCAAATAATTGCACTACACCCTACGATATAATTAAATAATATAGCGAAGAAAATTACACCTTTACAATATGACCATAAAAATACAATTTCATGAACGGGTAATAAAATCTACATAAAAATTTACAATCAGTTAAATATATTATCATTGAAGCAAAATAAGATTGTAATATTTGGTACACATTTTTGTTGGATTATATTTTCAACGCTTTTGTCTGAATATTAGTTAACAGAATAATATTAATTTGTGAAAAATACAAACCAATATTACGTAAGAGTGAAAAGAGAGTTATACCATCTTAGGACTTTGATGCAGTTCTTTTATTGATATTGAAAACATAGCTAGGTTTTTCGTTTTCAATTATATGTCAGTAATAATTATCAGCTTATAATATATATTGCACTTTTATTGTGTCGTGCTTCAAAGCCGTTTTTCGTATGAAGTTCGTGTACACGGTTGTTGCAATTACGTGTTATAGAAATAATAAAAAAAACTCGTTCATGTACATTAAATGATTTAAACGAGTCAGCGGTTTATGAAGAGAATAATTTAAAACATTAATGGAAATAAAATATTTAAAGAGAAGGAAAACCGCTATTCTAATTGCTTTACACATAATGACTATTATAGTCAATTGAATAAAATATAACGTCTGGTCTTGATTAAATATGTATTTTTGCATATCTTTATATTGTAGGTTTAAATTTTATTCACCAAATGTCGAGTAAAAAATGTCACAGTCACAGAGCAAATTGGATTCATAAAAAATGTTAGGTATAAAATTTAAGAGTTCCAACAGTTTATTTAAAATATACCAAAACTAGGGAACGCTTTTGAAATAACTAAGTAAACGAAATCAAAATTACGTAGAGTTATTTATATTATTTATTTGAACTATATAAATAATTTGAATTCTTGCATCGCGGCTCTTTGTTTCAGTTCACATAAAAACATACATTAAATGCCTGGAAACGCAAAAATAATTAGGCAATATTCATTGCATTGTTGGTAAAACATTTAAATACACTGATTTATAACAAATAAGACACCACATAGATTTTTTTCACGTTCTACAATAAATAATAATATCATAATTTTCCAAAACAATTACACAATTTATATTTTCATCGGCACAAACGTAATAATTAATTACTTTTTTGCCGCAAAGGTAAAATTTGGACGACTTTATGTTATATTGTAATCAAACCGAGTTTCTACTTGTGTGACGTGATCACGCCCACTTATGCTTAAATTTGCAAAATTATGATAATGCTTTCGGCACATGAACTTTATAATTATGACAACCACAGCTAACTTGACATAATTTCACGTCCGGGTAACGAGTTCAAATATAATGTTTCTTTGCAAGCTTAAAAACGTTTGTGACGCATTTATATACATATATTTTACTACTAAAGTAAAAAAAAAACTTGCAGTACCTGTTCAAAATATATTTTTATATTTTATACTGTTTTCAAAACCTTGGTGAAATTACATATCATTTTAAATTACCGACAAGATTTAACTAAACACTTTTAAAGTTTTCTATTTAGAAAAATTGTAGACTAAAAATCTTTATTCTTTCCTAAACGTATCTATTCATCTTCTTAAACAAATTACTAAATCAAAAATATAAATTCATAGAGTATGTATTCTTGAAGAATTTAAACATTTATATACAAATTATATCAAAATAACTCCCCTAGTTATTAAACTTCGTTTTTATAGGTTTAGTAATAAGATTTATTCCAGAGAGATCAATCAAATGCACATACGATAGGACCATCCTTGAGAAGTTTATTTTCACAGAAAAGAGATAAAGTTTGCGTTACCACAGCAGAAACTTAAATCAGACTTGTTACCGAGATTGGTTCTAAAGCTTTATTTCATAAAATCATATCTTAGCGTGAATCTTACTATAAATTAAACAAACATAAATGAAAGTTTTGACATTAAATTCTTAAAATAGTGTAAAAAGGGATACAAAAGGGATACAATATCCATGATATTGTCTATATAGTAGAAATTTTAAGTGATTTTACTAAAATTTGTGTATTCGGATGAGCTTCTGACCTTTATTGAAAAATAAGGTTTTTTTAATGCTAAGTACCTCAAAAAGTGAGGTTGAATTATTCTTCAGATTTTGTAAAACGAACGTGAATTTAAGTCACTCCTAATTAGAGGTACTATTTTGTTTCAAAGCGTTGTTACTAAAAAGAACGTCCTTGGCTTCATGTAGGGTAGAAGGGTCTATAAATTTCACACGTTATCTTAACGACACACCTATATCACTGAGTTACCTTTAAAACACATGTTATTAAATTATTTTAATTACTTTAGAAAACCAAAGTGTGGAAATCTTACTCTAAAGCTAGTTATAAAAATGAACAAAATATGAAATATATCATTTCAAGAAATAAACTTTAAAAATTTATTTCATGAATAAAATAACTTGATTGTACCTACACATTTTTATTGATTACCTTATTCTTCAATTCAACATGTTTAAACGATACGTCCCCTTCTACGACCATCCACAAGTCATAATAGACGACGTGAAAAATCGACAACCATATTTCCAACGGCCTAGATAATATTTCTATTACTCTAGAAACGTATCCTTGCATTGACATAGATGGAACAGTTTTCAACAAAAAAGGCCATTTCCTTCAGAGAAATACTTGAGGACGCGATCTGGTGACACAGTGATAAATGAGCCTAGCAATCATAATTTAGTTTTTATTTTCGGTCTTTTATCTAATCGCCTATTGAAGTAAGAACAAAATATATCATTTGTTCATAAGCGCCTTAAAATATACAATTTATTATTTTAAAATTTATTCAGTCTTAGGGTATTTTCATTACTAAAATATGTATGTAGAGAAAATATATTGTGCATGGATTTAAAACCTACATTTAATTTCACACTTAGTCTATATCTAACTCAATACAAAATTTCACACAAATTGAATTAAGATTCATATTAAACGTATGATTTTTTTTCTCTTAACCTTTCTTAGGAAAAGATAAAATATGAGTAAATTATAATCAGTTGCTCAGACAAAACATACTTTCTATAAGAACTGTATGAACAATAAACTCACGCATCTAAACAACTGTACTCATATATTTTATTATTTTTCTTCCCACAACAATAAAATTCTAAATAAGCTTGTACTTATTATGAAAATTTTCATAAAAAATATATGCAGAATATATGACTCATAAAATTTTGCTTACAAGGTCCGAGACGACTATAAAAGAGGAAAAATTGTGATAAATAAGCACGCGGCACTCAATTTACCGCAAGCTGAGGGTCGTAGGTACAAAAAGTTTAGAACATTACAAAAATTAATTTGGTATACAGCCTACGATGTGGTATTAAACACGCCTAAACCACTGAACTGATTTTAATGGCTTGGTATTCTTAACTCATCTTAAAAAGCATTATTTTAATCCAATAATATAATATTCATAAATTTTCAAATACTTTTCATCGTTGTTGGTGATTTAATTATGAAGTCACAAGAAATTTTTCACACATGATTTGTTGCAAGTTTTTCTTTAATCTAATCCTATTCCTTTGCGTTCATATATTTATTATAATTTAGGGTTAGCTTTTGGAATATTTAAGTTTTAATTAACACACAGAAATAAGTAATCGGGGTCAGTCGAGTTTCGCGCGTATGAAGCTAATTAATAAATTTGAGGTATAATTTGAGAGTAAAAATTGAATTTAAGAATAACAAAGCTTTAATACTACATTATTAATTTAAGTGACTAAATATTACATTGCGAGTGCCTTGAGGTTTGTTGTTATTTAAAAAAATGTAATTACTTGAATGAAACCTAAAGCGTAAATCTTAAAAAAAAAGTCATGGATTTACATAAGTGATTTAAGTTAAAAATTTTGGTTAAGCATCCAAAAAAATGTAATATTATCACAGAATAGGTATTCTACTAATACTATTAGGTTACTTATGATTATACATATTATCATACATAGTATCATATTTGTTAAAAATGTATCAACATGCTGTTTTAATTGCTTATCTCCAAATTAAGATCAGGGATTAAACAACTAACAATAAATATAAAGTTACAAGTAGTTTCTTACAGTCAGTTCCTCCTAAGGCAAATCTAAAATAAAACAAATTTCGACTAAGAAGTTTTCTCATTTAAGATAGCTATACTGGCTAAAGTTAGGCAATGTATACTGGACAAGTTACAAGAACGATTCCAAAAAAAAATATGTCATCCTAAATCATGATAAGGAAACTAATGTTATCTTGAATTGATATTTTATTAGCCGTTATTGTAGTAGAATTTAAAGTTTACAATCAATAACTTATATTGCGTGTCACTTACATACATATATACAGTAACACGTACGTAAAACTTGGTAAATACATATATATGTAAGAGTAGTTAATAATGAAAAAGTTTTATTGTTAAATAAATCCTGTCTATTTTATTGCAATTTAATGAATTTTTATAAGTTTTTCATGAAATAAAAAGAAGTATGAAATTATGGCAGATTAAGCTATGTTTGATCATTATCGTCATTACTGAACTCATTCCAAAAGTAGGTACAATATAACTTACTTATTGCATTTTTTAAAATTGCTGCAATGAAAACTGCGACTATGTAAAGTTTTACAGAATTATAAATATATAAAAAACTGATTGTTTATTAAAGTTAGCCCTAAATTTTTTCATTATTCTATTTCACGTGGTATAACAGCCAGCTTAGTATTAGGGGTAAATTGAAATGCCCTTGGCAGAGCAGCCAAAGCTAAAATGGCGATGCCAGAGTCTCGAATCAGAAACCGTGCCAGATTTTTATCCTTAATCATTTGTCTACGTGCTCCAGGGTATTGTATATTCTTATCAGTGGCTTAAATAAATACTCTACCTTACAGTTCTTAAAGTGTGACTATCATTCGAATGACTGTATCCATATTGGAATCTTTATTCTAATGAACAGATTAATACTACTATATTATATGTAGATCCTGTCCGCTATTGATTACGATTATACTATACATTTTCTGATTATTAATTAAAAATAATAATAAAATATATGCTACCAAAAGATTATGTTGAATCGAGTTTTCAGAAAATTACCCCACAAATAATTTTTAATCGTAATTTCATACTATATAAAATTGTTCTGATATAAAATTTTATAAGACCTTAAAATAACGTAGTAAGAATATTTTTTGTTTTCAGAAAACAATTTTCACGTAGTTGTTTAACACGTTGGACAACATTTTTTTTTAATTATATTTAAAGAACTCCATTTATTAAAATCCAAAATTAAAATTCCTAATTAATTTTTATAAAATATTCACAACTATTTAGTACATATTATTTGATGGTATAAAATATTAATTGTTTGATTTTACATAGGGAGACTGCTATGCTTAGACGCTTAGAAGTGCTACCACAAAGCCCGATAAATTTTCATTGTTTGGAGGCCATTTGTAGTTAGCTAAGTTTCCCTTGTCCCATATTATGTTATTTAGAAAGTTTTGAATATGTAGAACCGTATAAAACATTAAACTTGTGTGATTTAACCAGTTTTTGAACTTTTATTTGCTGATTATATAGACGATTTGAAGAATTATTTAAAATACAATATAAGGCTTAAAAAATCGTCTCGTGTGCAGGTTATAAGTAATCTTTAATTATGAAAACTGTTGTTCATGAAAATTACAATGCTAGATTAAGTATAGTGACTGAATGTACATGTGGCACACATGTTATTATATTATATATAAATCATTTATCCAGCTGATCGCGGAAATCAACGTGCAACTGGCGTTGTTCCGCGACCTGCTTATCCACATAGGACAGCCCCATGACTGCCCTGAACTCCGAGAACGTGTACGCAGACTGCGAAGAACCTGCGTGGAGGCTACCAAGCAAACTAGCCAACTGGTCCTGCCAACCTGCAAGAAGTATGTACATATATAATATTGTAATTTTTCAAATATGAACTTGTCTCGTTATATTTCATAAGCTCGCAATGTAGCTGTTTGTAAAAAAACGCTCTGGTTTAGCTATAAAAAGTTAAGGTCAATTAATAAAATATCTGAAGAATGCTATTAAATAAAATTCGAAGATAGAGTTAGCAATGGAAACAATTATTTATTTCTGTAATAATGAGCCTCAAAAAAATCTTAAATGGTTATTACGCTCTCTAAATTTTCGCATATATTCAGGGTGTGTAACTGTATTGTTCTTGCATGAATACGCTTTGTATGTTGTATACTAAACTATAAAAGTCCCTTGTTTATTTAAAATAAAAAATACGCTTTGTAAATTGTTTCTTATTCGTAAAACTTAAGTCACCAACCTTAACATCGATTGCAAGTAACTCATTTATATATTCTTATAAATAATAAAAAACGCCATATGAATGAAAAACGTTAATGATGTTGTAAGTCGAGTGTCATGAATCCACACAACAAATTTTTGATGCGAGAATGCCATCATTATTAATTTTTAATAACAATTTCAATTCAGGGAAATGTCACGTCATAAAATATTTATATATGTCATCCTTTTGAAATAAACAAACACAGCTGGTATTGAGCAATAAAATAATAATGACAATAACAAATAAACATGTAGGCTAAATATAATAGGCTTCACAACCCAGGTAGAGAACATTGGAAGCATTCGTGAAGCGGTTCGGATAGATTAATGTTATTCCAAAACAATACAAATGGAATTATTAAACACTATTCGTTAAACATGTCGTTCGGCTTAATTAATCATTACAATGTTCTATTTCGAACATAACAGTGTAAAGTTCATCACAATCGTTTTAATTTCTGTTATAAATATATTAATATTACAAGACGTGTAAGAAATTCGCGCAAGTGTTTTAGAACCTTCAATTTTCTATTTTAGATATTCAAGAAAAAAAACACCAAAATTTTTATTATATTGATATATCCAAAAAACTTGTATGACATAAGAAATTTTAAAAATCATTCAGAACAATCTAGCCATTTTCAACTACTTGTATACTTAAAAATCTTTCTATTTCAATATGCAAATAACTCAAATATTTGTACGAAACAAGTATACTTTGGTAGTATTCGTTACTATTAAGGTTACTATTAAATGTTAGTAAATACAACATTTCGTAATATTGTCAAATATGTGATCACCAAAATGTATAATTAGAGTAATAATGGGACACGAGACCGCTAATCAAGTCATATTATACTCCAAGGTTTTGGTAAATACGGATTAATTTGAATTTAAAAGGGGCTCGTATTTCTTTGATCTTCACATAACAAAGATTGAATCATTGCGGTAAAAGCGTTTTAGTAATTCACACAAAAGAAGGTGTATAAAATGCTATAATAGTTAAGTGTAGCAATCACTTGCCAAAATAGAGCGCACCGGCCAAGAGAATAAAACCTTTATATTCATAAATTGTAAAGAAATGGACTAATTCAGTTTTCATAGTAATAAAATCGACTTAAAAACTAATTTCATTAACACTGCAGTAATGTTGAAGAAAATTGAACTTTTCTCATTAGAGTTATCTTTTAAATGCTTGTTTGTAACAATGTATAAAGAAGTTATAAGAAAGCATTGTTAAGAGGAGAATAGAAATCGTTAAGAAGTAAATGAAGGTGGGAATTAACGAAGCTCCGAAATCGGAGAGCGCACTAAAGTTTACAGGCGGAAAACTTGACAGTTTGATTGATTAATATTCGCATTTTGTCATAGATATGTATTTTTATATTTATAATCTTATTCTTTCTAAACATCACGTCTTACTTTATTTTAACAATAAAGAATAAAGATAATTCAATTATGATAAATTAATAAGACATATTTTGATATAAATATTAATTATCTTAAGATCAAATTCATAAAAACTTTTCCATATTGTGTTATTGTTGAACTAAATCAAACTTATTCGACAGATCAACAAGTGAAGGCTGCTCAGATCAACCTCAGCTGGTTCTCCTATACTTCATGTCACAACTACTTCTCCGTGAACTCGCTAAATGCCACCGTCTAGTGCAACTTGTACCTATGGATATGACGTCATATTATGGTACGAATATCAATTTCATTTCTATTTCAGTTCCTAAAAGCATATCTAATGGAAATTTTTAATGAAAGAGCCTTTTAGATGCATGTGCAACATAAACCCATTTTTGATGCCATTTGTACATATTTAAAAATATTAAATTGCAATACTTAAATAATTTGTTAACATTTATTCTTTCCAAAAACAATACCGTCTATAAACTTCAGTCTGTTTATTTTTTTAATTTATCTCAAAACTCAACTCAATACTGAGAAGTTGTTCTTTATTATTAAGGAAAACACAACATTTCATCGGAAGGCAAAAAGATCAATGAGTGTTGAAATAAGTAGACTTAAATTTAATTTATTGGAGATAATAATGAGAAAAATAATTTCGTTTTAATACATACAAAAATATTTCTTGTGTTTATTGATTTTATATAGTACTAGAGGACCCAGCGAACTTCCTATCGCTCTATAATCAAGAAATATTTATATTTTTGGAGTTTACCTATTAAAGCCATAAATCTTCGTGTTTTGAAGT
>DVQO01001393.1:0-10042 GCA_018231785.1 Danaus gilippus
CACATATATATAAAATATTTATATATACGTGTATAGTAACTTGATTACTGCATTAAATCTGTAACACGATTCAAAAGGAAAACCGGTAGTTGTAATCGTTTTGCAAATCAGTTGTTACTAAGTAAATATCCTTTACTAATAATATATGAATTGTAGTCCCTTATCGATAATTAGAAGCTGTCAATTAAACATTAACTTTGTAGTTATATTATCAGAATCTAATTGCGTATGGCAATTATAATAATCAATTAATCAATAACAGTCAAAAGAAACTGTTACAAAGTAATTAAGGATTTTAACATAAAGCAACTTTCGTCTGTTCAGATTGTATGGGAAAAGATCACATTGCCAACAAGTTAACAACAAGTCTTAAAATTAATCATCAAAATAAAATTTAATGTGATTCTATACTCAATTTGAGATCAGTCAACTTTATTTATTCATGAAAGACTCGAAAAGTTACTTTTATCCTCACCATTGTTTGTATTTACTATCTAAATTTTTATCTTTTATCTTTTTTGATTTCAATATAAATACTTCAATTTCTAAGTTTAAACAGCTGGTGACGATTAGATAAAAGTGAAAAATAAAATATGATATTCCTTTGAGATTCTTTTTTGCATTGTCTATCATTTACTTAAATATAAGATAAATATCAAATCTGTAGTTTCATCTATAATGATCAATTTACTCAACAGCTAATTAACCTTGTTAATAGAACACAGGAGATTCTTTCGTGTATGGTACTTACCATATTAAGAAGAAAAATGTAGCACGCCAGATACAAGGAACCATTTTCTATGGAGGCAAACTATGAAACGAATTGTAGCGGGTCATTACAATAGCGATGGATTGTCTGAAACAAATTTAGTATTGTATCAAATAATTATTTCAGCGTTATACTTATAATTATTATCAAAAAATATTGTAAACATTTGTTAGTATATGTATATTAATAGAACATTTTTTTATCACCGAAATATTCCTTAGTTTGTAGTCTCTATAATCGATATATCAGTTGCAGCAACACGTTTACTAGGACGTTCACTTTCAGTATCGGCTGTATCAAATCGATTGTCGTTTAAATTATTCAAAAGCCTTCACATTTTTTTTACATCATTTACAGTATATTTTATGGGTTTCGTTATCATTAACTCCTAATGAGAGTTGCCTTTATAATGTTTTATTCTAAATTATGTGTATTTATTTTAAACGTTATATATACAATGCAAAAAGTATACTGTAAAACTACGTATTAACATACATATTAAGTCGTATTGAGCTACAAAACAAAAATTTTCTTCTATGAACCCCTAACTAGTCATACGATTCATCCCAAGGGCCTTCGTTGAGCCTCCAGATCTGATGTCACAGTTTGGAATTGCCGTTACTTACAAATATAATATGAATATAGAGAACATACCGAATGTGATTTTCACATATATTTTTTTGTTAATAATATTTTTGCTTATACGTGATGGTTAAGTAATTTAGTATTTCTAATTAATTCTTCACAATAATTATATACATGTATGTCAAGTAAATTATTTTCATGTCAATAATTTAGGTTTGCCTTGAGACAGTCAACTTCCCTATCCTTTGAAAACAGATAAACACAAAGTGACAATTGCGACCCACGCGTAAGGAAGTCAGGAAAGACATTTAAACAACAATACATTCCTCGTGCAAGCAATTTACGCTTGTGCTGATTGAATCCACAAACATTGTATTAGTTTTAGTTGCCTGAATCTGCATGTTTATATTGATATATACAGTTGGTCTAGAATTTTATATTAAAAACTAGACTAAAAAAAATATTTTGATTACCCTCCACTGTGAAAGAGGCTTTCCTTATTTTCATTGTTTGATTGCGTATCTGTCTTTAAAAATAGATCTTACTTGGAAAGGCCAATTATTTATATATATATGAATAATGTGTAGTAATAAAGAATTAATAATAAAAATTTATTAAAAAAATGAAATTAAACTAGTTGTATCAAACTTAAAGGGCGAGTAGATACTGAAACTAACATTTTTACTAACAATGAACACGTATGAGGCACGTTAATTAACTAATTAAATAATTTATGAAAGTTCAAAACCAACAAAAAATAAGATAAACAACGAACCAAAGCTGAACAAACCATCAAATCATGTCTGTAAACTTGCGTCACAACACTAACACTTACTGGCCTAACGTATCAGTTAAGCGGCCAGAACGGTTCCCGCGGTAGTTTTAACTGAAAACTGGTTGGCGAGCTCGGTTTGCGTGTTACTCTGTAGACACCCACCGACCTCCTTGCCAGCAGTCCTAAACCATTTGATAACATTCAATAAGGAATATATTTTTCTTTTTTTTTTTAGTTTAACTACTTTCATTTTAAACGCTTTAAGAATCTTTTGATTTATTTATGACATAAATGTAAGAGTGACACCTCTTTAACTACTTTTTTAACGGCTTGGAATTTGCTACTAGTTTTTTGACATAATTGTTTAAACAAGAGATTAGGATCGTGTATTTCAAAGCAACAACTACGATAGATTTACTATATTTGATTCTTACAGTAAAAAGGTTGACAATCTGTTAATGTAAAGATTAAATAAAATTCAAAATGTTGACGATCTGTGTATAACGTTGGATTACTAATATGACATTCGACTGCGGCACTTGCTAGCGGCATGGTTACGTGACGTGACGGGACGGTGACGACATTGACCGACCTTGGGGCATGGGGCAGGTATGTTTACTATATTAATTAATATTTTCAGGGGCTCGATACAATCAGGCTTAATAGAACTAGGTCACATAGTGACGACTGTGAGTGAGGATACCTAACGTCCTTAATATTTTGAATGATTATAATTTTGGTAAGAATTTTTTATGATTACAACTTCAGCTGTAAATAGGTACAAATTAAATATCTGAACAAAAGTAGCATGTTCTCTTCAGAACAGATTTAATAAAAGCACCAGATCACTACATAACAATACGAATTGGTTCTTTCAATCAACATGATGCGTCCTGGATTATTGATAACTGCAAATGGAAGTATATTTTCACTGTCATGAATGGACGTATTTCACAAAAGAATTTTAATTTTTTAATGACTCACAAAAAGAAAAGGAAGGTTTTAAGCATAAACGTTTATTAAATACAGAACAGTTTATATTGAATTTCTCTTTTGCAATGAAAGGAATTTGAAACATGAGCTTCTAGAAAAATTCTTGAGAAATACAATAATGTTGCATATTTATGACGAGTTGGAACCCACTCCTAGTTTATTTCATTTGAAGGGCGCTAAAGCATGTTAATATCAAGGTCTATGCATATAGTTATGCGATTTTTAAATAAATGTATGTCTCGTTAAACTTCAATAAATTTTATAACATTTATTAAGGTAAGAAAATTTTATTAGGATATAGAAAAATAATTATATTTTTACAATGTTTTGTTTGCGATTTATGATTTTTGAATAAATCTGATGTACATATGTATATAGCAGAATTTTATAAAATATTATGTCAGTGTGAAAAGCCATTAGGTATTTAAGTAACTCTAGACTCATGTAACAGTCGAGGTACTTTTAAACTCTAAGTGTTTTAACATTCAGCGCTATTTCTATTATTGTAGTATTTACAAAAGGTAAATGTTTTACTATCGCGAAAGTTGCCCAATGTAGATCTTTTGTTTTGCGGCTAAGTAAAGCATAACAAGTCAGCCAAGGGGACGAATACAATGTTTTAAGTTGGAAATTAGACAATAACCTCTTCAAATATGAAAAATTATATATGGTAAAATTAAAATTTTAATTATAAGTAGAACCAATTTAGGGAATCGTACCTAATAATTATAAGCTACAATAATTTTATGGACTGTCTCTCGACATCTTTTTTGGTTGAAATGCAGGATCTTCTGTAATTTAATAAGCATCAAATCTGGCATGCGAATTATCATAGGATTCTCAAGCACTTAGTCTCGTAATGCTTGAAAGTGAATGAAATTACAGGCATTCAATTTTTTTTTTATATAAAATTAATCTTAATTACTCTGACCGTAATTAATTATTATTAAACTCTTCCTGTACTCTCATAAATATGGCCCTTAAATATATTTTTTAACTTTGCTCTGAGAAAAAATAATCTATAGTTTGCTTACACAATTACGACTCGAAGAAGACTGATATCCGGGTTTATCGATAATAATATTAGCGCAGTCTCGCGAAATCCAAGTATATCGTAACCTTATTTATGATTTACATAAATATTTTAACACTTCATAAATCATTCTAAAATTTCGTCGTTTAGAAAATATGAATTACAATTACCATTGAAATTTCTGTATATACTTTTTATCTAAATACCTTCAAAATGTATAAAAATATTAAAGAAACTATTTGTACAATTATATGAATATTCAATCCGAAACATGGTTATATAAATAGTGGACTAGTAATTGCTTGGTACATTTTTTTTGTCATTTTTTTATATCATATTTAATCATTTCCAGTAAAAGTTTGGTCAGTAATGTGATTACATACGATTTATTTCATGTTTAATCCTACTAATATTATAATTGCGAAAGTTTGTGAGTGTGTGTGTGTATGTTTGTTACTTCTTCACTCTCAAATGGCTGAACTGATTTTGATAAAATTTTGTATACAGGAAGCTGACGTCCAGGAATAACATATAGGCTACTTAACATCCCGGAAATCCCGGAAATCCACGGGTGACACCGCGGGACGCAGCTAGTATTAACGTATTTCTAACCAACAAGGAACTTTTAATTACTGTTTGTTCTGTAAATCTTTAAAGTTTTATTTTCAGTATCATGTTTACTAAATCTTGTTATTTAAAATACTATTGCTCAATATATTCAAATTTTGCTTCAAGTAATAGGCTGTATATGGAGAATATTGTTTTATCCTTTGTTAGTAAATTTTGAAACCATTTAAGCCTTGGCGTTATATTCTGTCAAATCGATCAAGTCCTTAATTATTATCAATCATACTTTATCAACCCTATACAGAAGATGGTAATACAATTAGGTGTGTAGATGGACCTCTCGTTCACGCCCTAATACACCAAATTGCTAACAAGGAGTAAACGAATTAATAATTCAAATCAGGTTACCCTAAAGTCGTTTTATTCAGCAGTAAAATAAGTTTGATGATTTATTACATACATTATGAAACATACATATTCTTCTCTACAGATTTTCAAAAATATTTTATTAATATTCCTTTTAAAATGAACAATCGAAAGCATTGATTTAACACTTAAAAAATCTATAGAGTGGAATTAAATTTTTAAATTGTATTCATAGCATCCTTAAAAGCCACTTAATTTTTTTAATCATTCTAATCAAATACTGGGAATTATAAGATCAATATTATATTATGGTATCGATAACATTTTCATTTCATAAGATATTTTTTTTAACAGGCCTGATTGTATAACGTATTATGACTTCGTTATACTAAAGATAAATATAAACACAGTAAAGATATTGCAACCTACTAATGAACAATGTTAACTGTACATATTTTTTAGTTCAATGCAAAATAGAAATACTTCACAGAAATTGTTAAAAAGTAATAAATAAACTCGTCTGTTAAAAGTTTACATTGTTAGTATCCGGTTCCAACTTTAACAATTTCTGATATCAATTTTGCATCATCCGCATATTTCATAAGCAATATTCAGTTTAAAACTAAATGTTCAAAAGATATAGACAAAAAGTCAAAAAACGTCATTCGAAAAATAGATTTATATAAAGAATACATAGAAATGTGGTACATATTTTAATACAATAACTAATCTTTGCCTAATGTTATATTTTAAATATATATCCAAATGTGTATTACAGACCTTTAAATTGTTTAACAATATATTTTTATTTTTAACTATCCTTTAAAGTTGATGAATTGATCTTGATATGAGACGAATTTTCTCAGAATTTCATCTATTCATCGTGTGGGTGCCCGGAGAGGAGCTTCAACAGTGCCTGGGACTTGCAACCCAGGTGTAGGTTTGAACGACTCCTATCTAACGAGCGTTAAACACTCACCTCCACCGTTAAAGTTCCTCTCTCTACCTAAACAATTTAGAAAAGAACCTACAAGGTCTGAATTCAACGCCCGTTCCAAGAATGAACTGATGTTAGTTCTGGACAGGCTCAAGTCATTTAGTAAGTTGTAAAGTGATTTGGCTGTTGCACCTCTCACTCTCACTTCTATCGCGTACAAATTTGCAAGGAATATATTTTTAGTGAGTTTGTTAGTGAGTTCATAATACTTGTTGACTTTGATGGTATGGTATTTGGGGATACTGGCTTACCAAAGAACTATGAGCTATTAGCACAACGCGATTTAAAATTCACGAATATAAAAACATGTCTGGTGTGGACACCGACACACAAATATACTCCAATGAATTGAAGTTTTCCCATAAATCCATATTTAATATTGCTTCTCATACGTATCCATCACTATAGTCTAATGTGGAGCCGCTTTAAGGATAGAGTAAGGCTTGACGTTTGTTTTTGTAGCCCTAGTGCCTTTTCTTACAAAACGGAATATAATTGTGATGATTATCAGTTTTACATACTTCATCATCATGGATGGCAATTCATTTGCAACATTTCTAATTGTCCGGATGTTGTTGTTCGCTGGTGGTGATTTTAATCAGCAGAACTGGCTATTTGCTCGCTCCCAATGAATATATCAAAATACTGGGGTGACTTTATAGTATAACAGAAACATAATTACATTGTTTTTCTGTTTGAACTAGAAGTCGATAGTATTAAAATTATGTAGCGTATATTAAAATTAGTAAAACTTTATAGAATAGATCTACAATTTTAAATCAAAAATTAAATGTTAAAATTGTATAAAGTAACGAAGTTGATAGAGAAAATTTAAAATAATTTTGAAAAATTCTTATTTCTTCAAAGTGAAGTGAAATTTTGATTTGTGTTTTTATATAACAAGAAATGCCTTGAACTTTAATAAAGTCAAGGGTGGATGTGCTAATTATTTTTCAAAACAACATTATGCCAATCATTTAAACTTAATGCTGCAAGGTTAAACTTCACTATGAAGTTTATATTTAACGGTGTCTGATAAGGTATTTGAAAAAATTTTAAATTTTTATTGGAAAATTAAATGCTTGATATTTCTATAAAATATAATTGTAGATCTTATTAGTATATTTTCCTTAATTTAATTTAACCTTTCTTTATACTTTTAAAGATATAACTTTTAGTTTAATTATATTTTGTTTCTTAAAATAGAATTTTTAAATTTTTAACTGTACAGAATTTGTATAAATTTTCGTATCGTATCTAATCCTATGGCTGTCGCATCGGTTTACTTTTGGTTTCAAGCCCTAACGACTTCAATGCGGTCCGACCTTGGCTGCGATCGATTCTTTACCACCAGACAATTTATATAACGTTTCATAATTTCATTGTCTTAATATTATGTTTCTGGTGAAATAAAGATTTAACCACATTGTATTTGAATTTTATAATTTATCTGGCTTCTTTTGTTTTGTCTAGTTATAATCGAACAATACGTAAAAGGTATGATATGGCAAAGAAACATACTTTAAATTGTAACTTTTGATTATGTTATCGTATGAAAATTTATTTTGAAACTTAAATATTTCTTCTGTTTTATTAAACTTTACGTTGTAATAGTAACATTTCAGTAACTTTTTATTTTTATGATAAAAGTGACAATGTACCTAAAATACGATGTATTAATTTCTTTTTTAAGATTTATAGGTAAAAGTAAAACTGCCACTTGACAAAAACTTCAAATGATACAGATTGTTTTTATCTGTTCTCATAAGTAATCATAATTGGCGAACGCTTAGTCGCTTGCATAATTATAGTCACAAAACCGCATGATTTCTGTAGTTGATCGTAACACAGCAACGTCCCTGAACTTGTTGGCTTTGTCCAGTGTCCAGTGCATTTCTGACTGGTCGTGGTCGACGGAAGCAGTAAATTGTGAGCTCGTTTTTAAAACGTATGGGACCTAAAGCGTAGATTATGATTTATGTTGTCATGAATGACGATTTAGATTCTTAAAGTCTGTTGATACTGAAAATGTGGACATAGAAAATTTCAAACTTGTTATTACTATGTTTTAAATATTCAATGTTTGGCTTAATAGTTGAATTTAAATTTTGAATAGTTATAACTAACACACTCCACATATTAAATACGATATTCCAGAAGTCATATGTTTGAGATGAGAATTTAAATTTTATTTGATTTTGATCCAAGTATAGTGAATAAAGTTAAACTATTTTAATATAAAGTTTTCCTATGAATATTTAGTTATTCGCTCTCCAGCTAAAAAATTGTTATTTATTTCTAAAAATTTAAAATTTTTATACGCTATTTTATTCCGTTTTTCTTAGTTTATTGTGTTTAAATAAATAATGATTTTAAAACTAAGTTATTTGACCTTATGTCCTTTCTCTGGATTATGACATGAAATAGTGGGAGAATATAAACTACGTTGAATAGAGAAACGCTCCTGTAATAAGGATATGCCGTCGGTTTGAGGCCATTAGCTTACAATTACTGTGACCGCTAATTGACGTAAGTGACGTCGCTCCGTCATTCTTACTATTGTTGTTTGATTTACTGTTTTCGATTCTTCAAAAGGTTAACAAAAATAACTCTATTGTGTGAAAATTTTACTGTTTGGCAATTTTGTATGATGAAAAATGTATTCAGTGGCTTCATTGTCCGATTTCATACATTTCTTTAAAAGGTCATGACTATTTTAAACTTTTTAACATAATTTATGTCATATGAAAATATTTTTGTCTTCAAGAAATAATTATAATACCTATTTTAACAAAATATGTAAGATTATTCTTGTAACATATGTATATGTATACATTTTTTTTTATAAAATATAGCTTAATTTCTATATAATTCAACATTAAACCCATAAATTCCCGAATTCACTTATCTCTGGATATTTCTGATTGGCTTTCTGTGCATTAACCTTATTAGATTACATTATTCAAAGAAACCCTCCAAAGTCTAGTGTAACTTCAGCTAGTCAACATGGCGGATGGTTAGAATTTTACAAATTGTTTTATTAAATAATATTCGTATTTTGATATTGTGTTTTTGTGTGAACCAATAATCTGCTATTAAAAAAGTATTTTTCACATATTTTAGTAGACTCTGGCATAGCAAAAACTGGTGCATACAAATACGAAGATGGTACTCGCTATGTGGGTGAGTGGAATTCCAAGGGACAAAAGCATGGTATGGGCCATCTAGTGCTCCCCGATGGTACAAGATATGATGGTGCGCTGGCCAGTGGACTATGCTCCGGACTCGGCGTTATGGCGTTCCCTGATGGAGCTAAGTATGTCAAAATAAAAGTAATTAATTATTTTACTTTAATAATAGTAATGCAGGAAATTTGGGTTTATGTTCAATCCTTCTTATAATAGTATTTGTAGTTCTTAATGCTAGACGCCTGCAAAATAAAAATAGCAGTCAATGTGAGTGGTATTTATAGCCTGAAGTTTTAAGGCGCTTACCTATAAGTACTTATGTTTAACTTTTTCACTCACATTAAAGAAAAAACTATCACAAATTCAATAAACAATAAAATAATTACTAATAGATCTTATTGTTACTGTCAGTGTATTAAATTCATTATAAAATTTAGTTCTAAGAAAAATTATAAAAACTATCAAATCTACTTTCTAAATAAAATCAATATTTCTCGACTTACTAAGCGTATTTCATAATTTTTTAAATGCATACTCCCGACGATTCGGTTCCTTTGAAGCAACCGTGATCACTATTAAAAAAAATAAAATACGCGTAATATAATTTTCATTTAAATGAATACTCACGAAAGTCATAGATCTCCTTAACTACCAAATCCTTCAAAGTATTTAGTGTGTTTTTTATCAATGTTCAAGCTAAGACGAATCTTTAAGGTGTGAAAAACCGTTCAATCATTATAATTCTTATTATATTATACATTCCTATTAT
>DVQO01001394.1:0-10040 GCA_018231785.1 Danaus gilippus
CCAAAATAACATAAAATATATAATAAATTAAATAAAAATGGGAATGAATTTGAAACGAATTATTATTTTATTATAGCATTTACCAAAAAAATAAATATGAAATCCGTGATATTATTCCCTTTTCATATTATCATTATCATTACTTACGATAATAATTTAAACACGTATCGTCCTTCCCCCACAAGTTACTCGCATCTTTTATATTCTCATTATTTATACGAAAGGAATATGCTTCGGTAGCAAATGTTTATGCCACAATAAGAAATGCTGGGTATAAATATTTTAGGATACCAGTGTGAATGGAAGCCGCATTCATATCTTAAAGTTGACCAGTTTTATGACCGCCATATTGCTTTGCATGCGTAGGATGACAACCTAATTTTAAGCATCGTCCTGGTTTTCAACGTGACATCTTTATTTTTTAAAAATATTTTACATTTAAAACTAATTTAAGGTTATTGTCGTGGAACCACTCGTAATTTAAAATTATTAATGTAATCCCCAGCTATTTATATATATATTTTAAATAATATACTGGAGGTAAACGTAATGTAAACTTCATTTTATGTTATATTCTTAAGAATTTATTTTTGTTACACTATTATAACTTTTTACCTGTGAGGTTCAAACGAGCATGCCAATTGACGTCTGTGTATAAATTAATTCCAAATACACACTTAATATTGATGCGATTTTATGTCAATATTAAGTCTCCCTAAAAAACTAAAATCTTATGGTCACCCTATGATAAAAAATAATTTGACCATTTAGCATGTTTATGCAAGAACCTAAAGCAGAAGACAAGCTTAGTCGAGCATAGGTCTCATATAATACAATAGAATGAATTACCGCAAAACTATTGGATATTAAACTTATTGTAATAGTCTGTTTTTCTTAAGAATAAATTGTTTAAAAACGGAGTCTGATCATGTAAATACATCCAGATATTCCTTTGAGAAAATGTCACTGGATTTTTTGAGCATTCTTTTCTGAAATGAATCATACCAACAAAATAGTCTATTAAGATAGACTAAGAGTAAGCTCTTAAAACTACTTGTTCAAAATAAAGATTATAGACTTATATTCAAGTTATATCTAAAACTTTAACTATCACACTTTGAACTATGTACCTATTCTTTAAAAAGCATTTATAGCAATTTTTTTACTGTTTTGTTAACTTGTGACTTGACTATTATCCTGTCATGTCATCTTTCACATTAAAAACCACAACTTAGCCTTTTACCAGTTTACAGTGCATTGAAAATTACGTTTGCTTCTTTTTTTCACTTTATTTCTTTGTAACTAAATGTTGAAGCCCAGAAACCCAGTTCTTTGCATTATTAACCAAGCAAAGATTAAAATAAAAAAACAGCATAAGTATTAATTACAATCAACTCAATATATAACTCAAAATAATATCCAAGTTCACTTAATGTAATGTAACCTTCAGAGTATACACATTTTATTACTCGTTATGATTCCGGTTATGAAAGGAAATCAGTTTTTCTTTAACATGTCGGGAACGCAATTAAAAATAATTACTGTGTGTTAGCTAGGACATGTTTTGCTGGCACATTTATTGCTTCATTTTTAACTACACCATATATCATGTCTATTGAAACCAAATTACTTGAATAAAAATACATAATTGTATTTATTTATTATCACAATAGCAAGATTATAAATTATATTTTATTCCATTATATTAAATTAAACTTGCTCAGAAATAAATAATAAACCTCCTTGCGATTAAATTATTATACTTGAAATTCAATTCTAAGCTTGCATTAAGTTTATCGTTACATGTTTATACATATCAAAAATGTCATCTTATGCTAACGAACATTGCTGGCCTAACACGTATGACAAGTATACAATGTACTTTAATAAGACATTACATCGTTACTTGCTACCTCAAGAGAATCTTTGTCATCAGCTAGTATTCAAGTAACAATTTTCCGTATCTGTCGGTTTCTATCAAACCTTAGCCAAATTTAAACAACACATTACAATACAAAAAGGCTGTCGTACCGCTACTACTGCCTTAATTCCAATAACGAAACCTGTCAACATCGAATGTGTTTTCTAAAGGCATTTTTCCCAGAAACAAGAGCTAATATTTACTTTAGCCATGCACGGCACACAGTCTTGTGTTTGTCCCGAAGTTGCACTTCGAATCCTGGATAAACTTAACCTAACAAATTGAATACGATCTCAAATCGAATAATAATATATTCGCAATCGTATGTCGTCCAAAATAAAGATGATATTTGGATAAAGCATTATGATGTTGTAAAGCCACAAAAAGCATTGTACTTCAGAGTGTAGTAGCATTTAGTAGCCTGCAGCGTTTCTGCGGTAACTTTGTGAAGAGTCATAAGAAAAGGCAACATCGCCTGGAGAACTTTGCGAGATAAATTACATTTAAACATCAGCACATGTAATTACATTGATTTTAATAAAGACTTTACTCATCCAATTTTATTAAATAAGCGACTACCATTAGTGAAAACGGCATTTTTAAATTTCAAACTTGAAGTTCCCATTACGTTTCGAAACACAAAATTCATTTCATTTATTAAAGGAATGCCTGAACAACGTAGCGAATTTTAAATGTTAAAAAACTTTTCTATGAACAAACTGTTTTACGGGTTGGCAATAAATTTTGCAAAACTATGAACGCCGACACTTTTTATCTAAGCAAACTTTCGCGGCGTATTCGCTAAAACATCTCAATTAAGAGATGTAATAATAAACAGTCGGGACATGCAACAAAACAAAGGGTTCTCTTTCAAAACAATATAACGACATAAACAAACTATGTTCTTTATGACTGTGCTTTGTTCAGTGAAACCCGTTAAACATTTTCGCAATAAATGACGCAACCGTTAAAGGATTGTCTATGCAATGAGTGATGTAGGATGGTTACTAAAAGCGAGAATATTTATTGAAGGTCCGTGAGAGATAATAACTACGGGTCACGATTTGAAGACCGATGATGTATTGCAGCGACCACGTCAGTTCATTTTCTCTAACTTTGTTTGTTTTATTTGCCATAAACTTTGTCGTAAAATCATACATAAAAATCAATTGCTTTTAAATTTCTTTAAAATTAAAACGAATCGCTGGGTTCTTAGAGTGAAAATGAATTATAAGATTAGATATACATTTTGTTAGTACCAAAATATATACATAAGAAGCTATTCATATGGAATATTTACCTGTATATAGAGTGATATCAAAATATACGATAATACATACCTGACCTTTAATGCTTTACTTAAACATACGATAAGAAATATATAATGTTTATTTTTAGTATGCGACAGTAATCCGACATTTGAATCTGAAGATATAATGAAAGTTGAAAGATACCGACCGTAAACACATTAACTCAATCGGATCATACCCTTGACGGAACAATGCTATAACGCTTTTAATAAATCCCAAAATCATGACCAAATATTTATTGACTGACAATAATATTGCATATTAAACATTACATACTGGAGATAAAAACATACATAGAAATTTAAATAATATATGATAAATATCATAACATAAATATGTATTTCGTTTTCATCTACCACCGACGTACAAAAATATTCTTAAATATAACAAACATAGGTATCTACGTTTGAAACATTTGTATACCAATAAATTTCGATTCTGTAATTTATTATGACATTTGCTTTCTTTTATTCTAATAATTCAATCCAGTCGTTCAGAAAACATTATCTAAATGTCGTAAATATCGGCCATTAGGAAGGGCCCTTCAAAATTTCAATGCGGTGTTTTTGAACGCTATAGAATGACGCGTCAACTATATCCAAGAAAAATATTGAGACAACAGCCCTGCGGAGAGCACTTCATCGCGACATAATAGCTTTTTCATTGAATTCCTCTTTCTCTCTTTTGTTTATATCCCCATAATGTTTCGATTGGGTCTTGATGGAGGGCAGTCGTGATTATTTTAATAACAATGACGTCCGGCACAAATGACGAGAACACTAAAATTATGTGTAGGATCGTTACAGGAATGGTACGGTTCTCATGCCCCTCACGTTGTGCCATACAAATAGCCACTCGGTCCAAGTAATGAGAAACAAAATTTATATTCCATTCTCTGCTCAAACACGACCAAATAGGGATTATAATTGTGTAAACATTTCACTCAGATGTCAAGATTCCTGGGGACGACATGTCCATGCGCCAGGGCACGCCTATTCAGTGACGTTTACCTGTTTAATGTGACGTTTAATATCATCAAATATAAAATAACAAGCTTTTCATAGAAAGCCACGTTTATGTTGATGGTTCCTTGATATTCTTATGATGTACGTGCTCTTTAACAAATTAAACTATAATTTATGATAATGTTTAGCTTGTTTTATACACAATAAAATTGTTCAGCTGACTCAAATATATTAATTTTATGTGATAATTAACATCTATATATACGGACAGACCTAGATTCTGTCTTTTTTGTTATTCATCGATCATTGTGACATTACATCATTAATATCTATAAGTCGCGACTGAATAAACATCTAGCTCAATAAACTATAAAAGTTGTTAGTGTTACTTTGACAAATACGCATCATTGAATATAAGGGAAAATGAATTGGATTCAATTTTAATATTTTATTTTTCATAATAAAATATCCTTAATATCGTAGAATGCCATAAACGATTTTTTTTTCTGACAGGATCATACTTATTTCTGTAGCCAGTATTCAAGAGCCGTGCCGCATTAGGTATGGAAGGCTTGCGCTGACGGAAACAAAACGTATTTCTTTATTTTAAAACACAATAAAGGCATCTTCTCACTCCGATGTGATATGTATGCGACGCGGCAAAGGATACGTTGTTTGATATGGTTATTACGTCCTTTGTGGAAAGGATAAAGCCGGTGAGACTGAAATACCTTGAGATTTGTCTTCGTGATACGCAAAAATTTAGAAATACCTCTTTGGAAGTTTGAATGGCCGGCCTTCTTTGGAAATTCTGAAGCTACTACGGAACCTGTTCGCGTACTATTGTTAAATTATTATAGCGTGACTCCATTGGGTGACGTGTTTTAAATCTTTATGCCGGACTTGAAGGGGTCGGTTAATTTTTGTAATGTATTGTCTAACATGTGGCTACTTGAGTTAATAATGGCGTTAAGAAACTGGTTTAGTAAAGCCCTACCTGCGATGTTTTGTTCAGTAGTCTCCTATTGTGTGACTTTCATATATTATGTGAAATTAAGATTCCAAGCACTTCCAGCTATAGGAGTTTATCTGATTGACATTTTTGATAAAAGGCTTGCTTTTGTATTAATGGTCAGAAAATCAGAACAAAGCGTGTGGAAGTCCAGTATTAAAAGCATACGGACGGACGGACAAACTTCCTATACGAGAAAAGTACTCCTCGTAATATAAAGAAATTAAAATGTGAGACCTGTACTGGTAAAAAGAATTTGAATAGAACAGTAGGTGGTGTTATGCTATCGAATGATCGCTCCCACCAAACCATCGCGACTAATGAACTCAGGACATCTTGACATTTCTTTTCTTAGAAAACAAAGTAGGTACTTTGGACTTTTATGCTTATCATAACAGACCTTGTTAATAAAAAAAATTAAAAATGTAATTTTAATAGTAATAAAAACAAATTTACACATGTTAGTAAAATTAAGGATTCTGATTTTAATATCAAATATTTATATCCAATACTTTGTTTCATCCCCAAAATAGGGTGATTATTGGAAGGACTTTCGCTAATAGATTGCTAAAACAGAAAAAATTACAGACAAACTGAAATAAAAAAAAAACAAATTATTAGCAAATTATAAAGCGTGATATTTATATTTGACCATTTAAAAACTAAATCTACTAAATCAATATGACTCGTTTTCCTGGATTGTTTGATATTTACAGCTTTAATATTTAAAATCAATACGCCGTAAGCAAATCGTCATCATCATATACAAACAAAAGTTTGGTATGAATTTAATGAAGCGTCGAAAGTAAACGACTAAAATAAATATAACGTGTATTTTGAATACTGTGCTATAACAATAAACATTATACTTTCATATTGTTTTCTCTAGAAAATTCATTTTGAAGTCAAGTCAAATATAACAAGAAAATATGACGAATCAATTCCTTCTACCTCAAATATTTGGATAAAGATTTGGATTCAGAAAATATAACGTAGTAAAAATATTCGTTAGAGAGGCTCTGATAAAACATTTGTTTCTACAGACCATGAATTAAAAATTAAAATAAAAAAGTTTCAAAAATGTACTAAAATGTGTTTAAAAATAAAATCTACGTAATTATTAAATCGATTTCGAATCGATTACAAAAACTTTGAATATTTAAGATTAAAAATCTTAAACAGTGAAATTAAAAGAGTTTTTAAAATAAGGAATACTTTAGCGAAATATCACAAAAGGTGTTCATCGGAGATCTAATCTTTCATCTGCGCTTGTTTTGTAGATCAACGCAACTTATATCTCGCCACAGTTAAAATTATTAAGTGTATTTAAATATTATATTTTTGGTTTGGAAACAGATTTCTCAAATATTATAACTGTAATAACGATAAAATACCATGACATACAGCATATTTTTCCAAACATAACTTCTAAAATAATAACCCATTTAAAATAGGAGAATGTAAGTAAAAAAACGTAATACCTATTTAGTAAATGAACATTTCTTTGTAACAAATAGTGTATGATTCAGATATACGCATTCATATAATCTTATCTTACTGATATTTATACTCTGTGGGACACAAGGCCACTGTTTGCGGTCAATCCGCAATGAATCTTCAACGGCGTGAAGCCTCTTATCAGATAGATGGCGCATTCTTGATCGTAGACATTGGATATTCAATAGCACTATCTATTTTATGCAATTCCATTGAGTCTAAATACCATACTTTGTTTCACTGAGACCATAAGATTGCAATCTAAAAACGATACGCGGCATATAAAAATTAACTATAATAATAATTCAATTTGTATAGCTGGAAACATATTTTTTTATCTATTTAAAGGATAAACGTATTGAAATAAATTTAATACCTATAACGTTTATTACGACATAACACTTAAAAATTTAACACAGTTTACTTGAAATCGCAACATAAAAACTATAAACCGTTATATTGTGTCATTTGTTATGAAAACGAAACATTTCTCAGAACAAAAACTTTAAAAAGCCCGTATCATTAAAGCCCATAGTTGCTAATAAACTTAACGGCGCCGACTTTATTAGGGACCGTTATTCCGTAAACAGTAAATAATAAGGGTTGCTGAAAGAGTTGCAAATTTTAAGAATACAATAGAAAATAACAAAAAGGCACCGTTCGCTATCTTTTATGGTAAACCGTTAACTGGTCTGTGTATTTTATTGGTCCATATAAACAGGAAGATTTCTGAAAGAGTTTAGAATGTTTTGCAAATTTCTTAGTAACGGTACGTTTTGCAAATATTCACAATTAGAAAACGAAGGGTTATAAATTTTGGTGTTAGGAAACTTTCTTATCCTTAAACAGGATTTTATTTTTGTTTTGACAAATTACCGGCTACTGTTCAAAATGAATCATCTGTATATTTAAATGTCTATTGGTGATTGAAAAGTAGTAACTTTTTCTCTAAAGCAATACTTCTTTACAAGATAACAAGATTATTACACTGCTTTTAATATTTTGTCGACCTTACTACCTTTCTTTCTGTTTGGGTTTATCTAGAGAAAACTTAATTAAAATATAGCAAAATTTTAAATAGGCATCACTTATAACAAGCATTAATCTTATCCGTCTTGGGATTTTCTTATTTTTAAACATAAATAATTACAAAATATCCCTAATCACTTCCAAGAGATAATATTTTTCTCTATTTGATGTTTAATTTAAAAGAACTTTTAATAAAAATATAAACGAAACTTAAATTATATAAATAATATTCATAAAGACAGTCCATTTAATGTGCTATCTTGAATTTATATATTTTAATCTCCTTTTATTACCTAACATACTGAATTTATAATTAATTACCATGTTCATAATTGTTTGAGAATCGCACGAAACTTAAAAATAATAACATTTAAAGTTTTACGACATCTGGTTTATTGCCTACAATTTCGCATATGCATATATTAAATAGGAGCCCGCGTAAGGAACGATTCATATGTTAAGGTGAGTGTGCTCCACAGTCCGTAAAAAAAGCAAAATAGTTAATAATAATATTTAAAGAAGTGGTAAAAGGTGGTCATAGTTATTAAATACTAACTCATTGACACGATAAATCAAAGATATAATGTATTATTTATTTATATTTTTGCATAAAAACTTCAAATAATTTTGAAATGTAAAAATATTTTTTTCCGCGAAGCCATAAATTCCAAAATTTAAAACTGCAATTGAAATAGACCATCTATTTAATATACAAAAAGATTAAGAACTAGCCTTCGCGGTTGATTTATGTTTTTATTACTGTCATATAACGAAATAAAATCAATTATGTTGAAACGTAAGCTATGTGAGTCATATTCAAATTTCGGATACAAATTCTTTAATTACACAAATAAGGAAAGGATTAAGGAGCATGTTAAATTCAAGTTGAAACTTAAATAATAGTGTTGTACAGTATATGCTTAGTCTTATAATTTAAATGATTTGGTATTAAAGATTTAAGTTTTAAAAAAACCTTCCTGACGTATATCTATTCTACATTTTAAATCGTCGCTGTTTTTTTTATATTCTACTACTGCTAAAAGCCTTCACATTTAAGATGAATATTATATATCTGTGGTTATACAACAGTCAGTATATGTAATAATAATTAAAAAATAGAATGACTAATGCGTATAAATAACAATTCTGCCTAACAATAACACAGAAAAAGGGATAATCGTAAACGCAAATATGTGTCCATAAAATACACTATTACAAAAGTTTTGAACTTGTTTACAATAAAAAGCGTCATATGAAGAACATGAGATATCTTATAGTCTGCATTATACTCAACTAATAAAAAGCATCGTAAGGAGAGTAAAGAAATATAACTTTAATTGTTCCGCGGCCAAGAAACATTATTAAAAACAAGCCACACAATACCGACTGAGATGGAATTTTATGCATGACAACGAAATTTACTTCTCTAAAGGTTACTCAACGCTACATTGTCGTGCCTTAACGCATACGTCTCAGGCATTGACTGACAGGCAAATAAAAGTACACGAAGTTATAGGGTGAAGCAAATTCTCACACTTTCCCTAATCAAAGCCAGTGAACAGGACGAAGTGAAACAGCTTCTTTAAGCGAACAATAAATTTTGCTACGTCCTCTATGTTGAAACATTTTTGTACTTTATTTTGTCTCAGTATTCTCACTTTTATTACATTTGATAAATATTAAACTTATAATACTAAGACAACATAAAGTACACTAAGTTTATTTATGATATTCGTTATAATAATATAAACGAATAATAAAATTATGAAAAATGTTATAACAATATAATAGAATGAATAAATTCATATATTCTCTAAACACATTAATGTAAGCAAAGTTGTTGAATTAAAATCGTAAACCTCAATTCCATTCGCGAAGTTATCTGAACATTGTCTTAACGAGTGATACGATGAAACAACAATGAATTGAAGAACTCTGATAAATGGTACAACACATTGCACATCTAATCGTAACACGAAAACATCCAAGAAAAGTCGCTTAGCCAGCATCTTTAACAGCGATTAAAACACTAGACACACAATTTACAACACAACAGATAAATGAGACATGTGAATTTATTATTCAAGAAAAGTTGAAGTTGTTTCAAACAAATAGGCTCTATTTACAAATCGGTAACAAAAATGAGGTCCGGCGTATAGAGGTTCCATAGAGCGGGCGGGGCGGGAAAGACCACCGGCGCTGAGCCCGCGCCGACGATCCGCGGCATAATTACTGTGCACGCACGCACACACAAACACATACTATACACACAAATACTCTCACACAAACAAACACATACACACACA
>DVQO01001395.1:0-10034 GCA_018231785.1 Danaus gilippus
GGACCCGGCACCCGCACGGTGAATCCATGGAATGCTGAGAAGTTTCGTCTCTGTAGATAAGTTTACTAGTTTACTAATATAAATATTGAACCCATTACTGAGATTTTTTACCTTGATGGGACCCTTTCTAAGGAATGTGCTTTATTTCTATATTCTCTATAAACTAGAGAAAAGTACTAAGATGAATACAATTTAATTCAATTATTAAAATAACAAAGTAGTTTTAGCTCGTTCGTACGTATTGTATTTCCACACTGTATCTTTTTACCTTGATATGTGCGATCATTACCGTATAGCCATGACCATTATACATCGTGCTTATATCCACCACAAATTATTATATTTGTTTTGTTGAAAAGGCAAAAAAGTTGTAAATAAATATATTACTAAGCGAACTAAGAGGTTATAAACAACATCATTAAATTGTTGAGGTCAAATGCAGATGGTCTTACGAAGTATTTTTTTTAAATATGAAATCTTCCATTATTCTCATCTATATTAAAATAATTTGCTACATGCTTAAAAGTTTGACTATTAAAAGACCTTCATATAAAAAATTTAACAAAACAGGATCATAAACTTTTTTCAATTTTATGTTAAGATTTTTAAAACTCTTAACATACGTCTGTGTCCAAACATAGACACGAAACAAACTTAACATCGATTACATACTAATACTTATTTATTTATCTTACAATAGTTATAAAGAAAAATATAATAAGCCTAGCTCGTTCGTATATAAGTAATAGTAATTGAAAAAATTGTTTTACCAGTCATCCACTCCGCAATTTTTGATGCCATCGCACACAACCCCGGTGGTAAAACAAAAGTTTTCATCGTCTACATTGCAAATTGTCTCGTTCCTTTTATTGCATCCAGTAACCGGTGATTTTCGGGCCGATGTTATGGTTACTTGATAGAAGTTTGCCTTTAACAGAGTTAAAATATGTTGCTATGTGTAAATATTGTCTATCCACATTATTATAAAACATAACACTTAAAAACAAATATGATGATGATTATCATTTTAAATATAAGTATTAAAAAAAAACATCGGCTCGTCTATTGTATAAATATATATACCTAATTTATACAATATATGTATGTATATTAATTCTTTTGTACAAAATTCCAGATGTGTAAATATACAAGAACAAGCTTTAACGCCTTGGCTTATTCGATTTATATTTATCCTTAGTATTAGTTGATCCACAGACCAATACAGGTTTAAATCTACTTTCACTTACTTTTTTACGCAACACACTACGTAAATAAGAAAGGCTATATAAATTTTTACTCACATTTATATCTGTATTAATACTGCTGTTGCTTTTGAAAAGGAATCTGACACGGTCTTTAACTGAGAATATAAAGTAATTCGAATAGACATCTCTGGATAATAGATCACAAAGCCTTATGCATCGCCTACGTTTTAGGACCGTAAATGCGTCTCTATTCACTTCGCAATTGGCGACGAGTGTATTAGGGTACCGAACTACAATTAACATGAACTGCTGACCCGATGTTACAACTTCAACTAGACACTCGTACTCTATATCTTTAAGGGTACGAAATATCTGAAAGATCATAAAATTTAAAACAGTTGCGTGATGGTATAAATAATGAAACCTAGAAAATTATTAATAATACCAATCACAAAAGTATCTTTTATGAGGTCAAAACTACAGGAAAACTGTTTTTCTAGAAACGATGACAGAAAGAGGCAGTACAGAAGGGTTCCCTTACAATTTACATATTTACATCTTCACTTACAATTACCTTAAATAAATCTGTTTATATAAAAAGTGTTATTGCTTTGGGAAGAATTGATTTTTACAATAAAAGGATATAAATTGACTGCCCTTACAAAACTGATCATAAAATTATCTCAGATTGTAAGTCCATAAAAGAGCCTATAAATGCATTTGACTTTCATTGTCACTGCGGGAGAAACACAGGGAAGCGGATTTCTCAGATTACGCTTGCGAAATATTAAGGTCAATAAAAACAAGTTTCGCATCAAAGAAACAATAAAATATTTTAAAAAAGGCTATGTAAGATTGCGCATTTTTTTAAATACAATAGACCTGTGTTTTATTCGCGTATTCAGCTTATAATTATTTTAGTTATAATACTAAAAAGTATGAGTAACTTCTTTCCATTAATGGCGATCTTAAATGTAACCTGAATCCTGATTCTTATACATAAAAAATAAATAAACTTTACCAATGTAATTGTATCTGACATGCCCATGCCAAAGGATATATCAAAGCGAAGGTGCCTTGAAAAAGCGCATTCACTGGTTATATCCTTTGGTTGGTATAGAAACAACAACCCACTCCCGCAAGAAACACTGGGAACAATCAGCAACAACACGAAAATTAAAAATGTCATTTCTAAATAAAAGAAATAAACTCACTTTAAATCTTTTACCTTTGATTGAAAGTACGTAATCTATGATGCTACGTGTCAAAATTACTGATTCAAATAAGTTATTGCTACCAAATTTTATATTGTTTGTTTTTTTTTACATATTAATGGCATAAAATGTGCACCTTAAAATGGATTAAATTTAATGAAATAATGAAAAAAAGGGATTTCCAATCTTAAATCTTTCTAACTCAAAAATGACAAAATAAGCTATGATTACATTTAATTCATCTCACTCTTTTTAAATGAAGAGAAAATCTATGAATATTAATTTTATACTATAATAATTATAATTAAACATTATTCAAATACACTTATTTTAAATATGAACGACATTAATAAATGATCACGGGTTGTTTCGCAAACGCTATAGTGAAGGGGATTGCGTAAAACCTTTACCTTCATATTGATAAACAGTTGTAATCTTCGTTGCATACTTACAACACGTCATGAACATTAAAATTTGACGAGATTTTTTGTTTATGTTAGTGTTCCGAGAGCATATTGTTGTCCATATAGTTAAGTTATCCTGCATTTACAGACGGCAAATATGAAGGATCCCGCTGTAATAGATGGTGCTCATCATTATGGCTACGAGAAGAATTTTCGCGTCGCCCTACCGCAGTTCCTGGCAGTCAGTGTGAAGAATCTTGTACTTTTAAGTAAGTAATTAAATTATGTGAATAAAAGACCGCTATATGTATGTCAAGGAAATCTTTGCTTTAAGAATTTAGAGGACTGAATAGGTATTTGAAAGGTCAGCAATTCGCAAATAATACCCCTGGTTGAGCAGACGTAGATAGGCTACGATGACTGCTAATCATCGGGCGGGTCATACTCCTGCTTGCCATCATCGTTGTATAAAAATAATAATAATTTATTAACTATATTTTTTAATGTGGGTTGTCTTAACGTCATTTAAATTTCATTCAATGTAACAGCTTAGATATAATATGTTATACTTATTCTACCCACATAATAATCAAAAGTAATTTAGAGTAAAGTAATTTCTTATTTCCTCTGATAATATCTTAAAATATATTTTTTTAAAGTTAATAACTTCAAATACCACGACTTTTTATTATTAATAATACTACCTTCAGTGAATTTAGATCTGTATAAAAAACGACCCCTTGATGTAACTAAAAAAAAAACTAATCCCAGAAAAAAATTGAGAAAATTTTAATTGTAACGAAAAAATTAAGTAAAGTATTGATATTTTTTAAAACCAATATTTATTAAAGTCTTTCGATTTCCGTTGGTTTTCTTAATTGCAACCATTTTATAAATATTTATAAATCGGGGTCTATTATATAAGTCGTTTGTTATTGTTACTGGTATAAAAATATTTTTTTTTGTCATCAAATTAATGTGTGTATGAAATGTATGTACTTTGATAATGGATTTCTGTTTTTAGGACTGAAAGCAAATGCGAAGTCCGTTTCTTTATCAGCATACTTAAAATAGAGGCTAACGATTTATTCTATCTTCATTGTGTTAACATCGCGAGCGAAACCTCTTTATAGAAGCAACTTGCCTATTTTTTGATTCTCACATGCAATGCGAAATACATACATTAAATAATGCTCCTGGCAAATTATAATCAAGTTAATTAAAAAAAAATGTAATTAGTTTCATGCGTAGAAAATGCATTGTAAAATGATTTGATAAATTAAATGACTTTTTAATGTATGCATGACAAATTTTATGTTTGAAATAGCCACTTTTATTGCTTGTAAATTAACATTGCATGAATTTCACTCTTTTGGTGATATAACAGACGGCAATGTTTATTCAAATGTAAGGTAGATACTAGTCTACATTTCAAGAATTCTGTTTCACTTTATATTTATATTTTGTAATATACCTCTCGTTAATATTACTTAAGTTTAACCGAAGAAAAAAATAATACAACTTTTAAGTAATTATTAAATTTTTGTTTTAATGAGTTTAACATCGTGTAATATTTGCATGCATTCATTATAAATGACGTAGCTTTAATTTTTTTTTTCTCTTGCTGCTTAAAATATTATAATTGAAATGATGTGTTGTGTGGCGAACTAATTCCCCAACAAATTATTTTAAATAAACAAAACAAAATATATTTTCTCACAGGTCGAAGCATAACTATAATTATGAAGGGATATAATGATTATAGAAGTATATATTAGTATAAAGACCTAGAAAAATCTTACCTGTACGACGTATGACGATGTCATGAAGTATTGCTTTTTAAGTAGTTCAGAACTATATGACTGTTAAAGTACTGTAAAGTGAGGTACAAGACATCATTCGAATAAAATTTTTATTTATTTTCCGCTAAACTGTTGAATTACTTATTAGTAACAATGTAACACTACAAACAGACGCGAAATTTTTTTAATTTCCAATGTAGATAAAAATAATAAAAATAAATAAATAATGTAATTAATTTTATTATTAGAGAAATTCAAGTATATTGACATATAAATTTATGTAGGATTTCATTAACACAGATAGAATAATAAAATTATTCACGTAATATGACTTATTTGATATCAATAAAAAGTAATTTTACTTCAAAACCTGCGTGAACCTAATTTTTTGACCGTTTGATTTAATGCCTAATTTTACGTTTTCAAGGATTTTTGGTATTATATTATAATTTATACTTCTCAGTTCACTATAGTTGGCAATAAATTTGATTGTACTTTCTATTAAATGGTGTTTATTTAAATTAGTCCAGAGATTTTCTGCTTGTAATGTATATTTTTTTACAGGTTATGGAATGACGCTCGGATTCCCAACGATCCTTATTCCTGCCGTGAAAGATCCCATTGATATAGAAGTATTGAAACTCAATAACTCCGAGATATCATGGATCAGTAATTATTTTTGATATTACTAAAATTATTTTTAGTAGGTAATAATATTAAATGAAGATTAAAATATTATTGCCTATTTATATTTTATACCATTATTAAGTGTTTTTAATAACTAATAATAATCAAAGGAAATTAGTTCTAGAAAAACAACATAAGAAATGTACTTTAGACGCCATTGTTACGAGCACTTTAAGTAATGCTGCAGATATAGTGATAATTAATTAATAATTAGTTAATAGTATAGATAGACGATGATAATTACTCTCAACGATAATTAATTTCACAGATATCGTATCGTATCGTATCGTACTTGGTCAAAATAAACATATTTAAAATAGCTCATGAATGTTATCAAAACAATTTCAGAAAAAAAACAAGATATGTGTTTGTAATAATAATAATAATTATTATTATTATATTTGTTTGTAAAATATGAGATACTTGTAAAGGACATTTTTTATGAGTAATAAATAAAAATTACGAATTATTTTGTTCCAGGTTCAATAAATTTGATTATAGTACCACTTGGTTGTGCGCTGTCTGGAGTAGTCACAACTCCGATGGGTCGCCGACGAGCTATGCAGATGGTTAACATACCGTTTTTCATAGCTTGGCTGATTTTCCATTACTCCTCCACCGCCAACCATCTTTACGGAGCATTGTTTCTCACCGGCCTGGCTGGAGGACTTCTTGAGGCACCTGTAAGTAAGTTCAATTTAATACTGGTAGTGATCTGTAATGATATCCACAGTGATTTAACCCTGTAGGGATATATTAAACGAAAGTAGACTGAAATCTAGTAATGCGAATATTTAGTGGAAATCGATCAAATATCAAGGTATAGGTAAGATTTATCAATAGCTATGTTTTAATAGTATCGATTACCTTTGCACACATTCATCCAAGTGGAAGATTTAATACTAATATGTCCTTATTAATTAAACATTGTAATGAGATATTTTCCTACACAAAAATCGAACTCAGATTTTAAATTTGACTTTTATGATACATTACTTTTGATATCTTAGGTGAGGCATGATGTGTATAGTAATATTGAATAATATATGCAGGCATATGTATTACCTGTTGGTTACCTGTTACCTAAATTTCAAATGAATCCAAAAAAGAGGCTTCTCAATTCGACAGTGTGTTTTGTTGTGTGTTCACGGATAATACTGTCCTTTACGAACCGTTTTTGATGACTTTTTGTTATTTTGGATCTGATGATGACATTCCAAACAAAATGAGGAGAACGTTTGAAAATATTTGCTAATTCGGAAATCTTCCGCCATTGTAGGTAATCGTGTATATAGTTCGTGTTCCAGAACAATTTACAAAAAATAACTGTCTTTTGTCAATTCCTAGAAAAACTATATTCATTATGTACCAAATATTGGATAATATTATAATGGGTTTAGTAGTTTATCAGCTATTTAGTCTCAAGTAGCCGTCTTCTCCTATTTCGAAAATCATTCTTGTTGGTTCCACCCATCACTTTAAGCTGAAAAATACAATTTTTTTTACAAAAAACGATAGGGAATTAAAATGTGAGAGATAAATTAACTTATAGCAAAATAATAAGTATTTCAAGTTTCTTAATCAGAAATTATTAAGTTGTTATTTAATATATACATTTTCAAGTCGGTGCCAAGTAAATGGTAATACAGCATAACGAGTACCTTAATATTATTATATAAATCAAAATAAGTATAGACTAATAACGTTATTAGAAAACTATAAAAAAAACTTATTAATAAAACCAAAGTACCTATTGTTCTGTGGTAGATAAATTTATTTTTTCCTTTTTTAGTTTTCTGTCTGATTACTATTATAATGTTTTTTGTTTAAAAATGATTTCATCCACAAATGTTAGATGACAAGAACGTGTATGACGTGACATATGAGTTTTTAACACGTACATTAGTAATAAATGTTAGTGGGTTAATATAATAATTATCTTGACACTGATAAAAGTCGCTAGTAACAGATTATTTTAGTTTATACTATTCTCATGAAGGTTCTATTTATACAGCTTTAATTGTATCTTTCCGTAGTGATGTAAAAAAAATCAACTTTAAATATTCCATTGTCATTTCATTCTCATTCTTTAAAATACCTATATATAAGTATTCAATAAAGTAAAACTTTTGGAGAGTTAGTAGAGTATATACATTTTTGCTAACCCGTTTAAGACAATATTTTTACATTACCCTTTGTCCTACTTAAGAAAAGAGTCAGAAATAAAGATAGTTACTATGTTGGAACGGTAAGGTTGATATAAACATTTTAATGATTTTTGTTCAGAGCCTTTTGGTTATTTCTAGTTTTCGAGGCTGAGCGCTTTTCAATGCTTGCATGAATGATAAATATAATTGATATTAAAGGTTTATTTAGGAAGTTTTTAGATTATAATAATATTTTTAGCTTAATGCTTATAAGATGCCATCGTCAAATTACATACAAAATGTTCATTCATAAATTTCGAGCATTATATGGCGTATTAACGTAGGTTATAGAATAAGGTACGAGCAGTGGTTATATATCCTATTACTATGAAAATTTTAAATCCAGATCTTGAGTAACAAATTAACATGAAATAAATCGTTTCAGTTAACTAATATATCTAAGGAAAGTATGGTCTTTATGTATCAAATAGGACGACGGTTATTTGTCAAACTGTAAAAAGTGTGAGATCATTATAATTATGGGAGACTACCACATTCTGCAATATTTTGTGTGTTTACATACTTATAAATCCCATACTGGTTTTCTCACATTGGCAACGTTGTACATAACTAATATGTCAATATTATAAAGACTGCCTAATAAGGAGATTTTCCTTTGAAATTGTTCTGAACAAACCTGTTGACAAAAGGAACGTTGTCTATTAATTTTTGTTTAATTGATTTGCAATCTGTTTTAGTAAGAAATATTGCTGTGCAGCTTTCGGAAATGTCATTGAGTTTTAATCACAATCGAATTATAAGTATGACACCGGATCGAATCTTATGAGTTGTTTATTGCTTCCTTAAATAGAACTTACTTCTAAATACAAAGATACATTTTTAGATCCAAATAACATCCAGGATTTATTTTTATCTAAAAGGATATATGCTTTTCTCGTATTCAACATAAAATTGAACAACTTAGTTATTATACAATTATTTATGACTGTTATTTATTTATGTTTTTCATTTCTCATTTACAAGCAACACTTAGTTCTAGAACAGCTTTACATCACATACAAATATTGATAACTTATCCTCTATTTATGTCTTTAAAGGTGCTAACATATGTAGCAGAAATCACCCAGCCTCATCTGCGCGGGGCCTTGACTGCAACAAGCTCAATGTGCATCATTATTGGGGTCTTCACTCAATTTCTCTTCGGGCTCTTGATGTACTGGAGGACTGTGGCCTTGGTCAATATTTTCTTTGCGGTTAGTTAATTAAAAGACTTCTTTTTAATTTATGTGCATATTTCCAAGACTTATTCTAATATCAATATTCCATATAATACTGAGAAAAAGCCCAGTTTAGCCAAAAACCTATAAACCTATAAAGTGATTATGTTTAAATATTACATCGGTTGAATAAATTCGTGAAGTTTAACTGAATAATGTTGGATATATATGGATACAAAAGATTGTTGAATGAAAACACATTCGTAGTAGCAAACTATTTCATAACATTTGAATATAATAGCATTATTATCTTACAAATTACAAACAACTATGGTACAACCACATGGATGTACAATAGTTGTTTGTAATTTGTATCCGTGTGGATGTACCACAGTTGTTTTTATTTGTACGGTTTTGTCTTAGTTATATCATATAACTTATATTATAACATTACGAGCAAAGAAATATTCAGACTAATCAAAAAACCTTTTCACTATTGAACTTGAGAAATAATCAATAGGCATACATAAATACAGTATAATTAAATTTGATTTGCAGAATATATATATAACGACTGAATATTTTTGCTTTCAGCTCATCGCTATACTAGCGCTCTTCTTCATACCAGAATCTCCTCATTGGCTTGTAATGAAAAAAAGACACGATGACGCTAGAAAGGTTAGATTTTCAATACAAAAATATGTTTTCAACATTACTCAATACCTTAAAACTTCTAATTTTTTTATAATAAACAGAGCCTACAGTGGCTGAGAGGCTGGACGACAGCACAGGACGTTGAACTAGAACTAAGGGATATTCAAGCTTTGTTTAAACAGAAAAAAGGTAACCTTATAAAGATATCACATATATGGATAGAAATATTTAATGATATAACCTCGTAAAAAATACACACTAAATATCGGTTCTGGAAAACCAGAAAGTAATGTAATAAAGAAACATGTGAATTTTTAAGAGAATCACCGCTGTTATTAAAATATTCCTTTCAAATCATACAAATATTCGCTTGATTCATAACGATCTTATGTTATTAACATAATCAATATAACACAATCTGCATCTCAAACTATTGAAAAAAGAAGAACACCACTTCTCATCGTTTGTTATTTGAACAATTGATACCAAAATTCTTTTCATACAAATATCAAATTTATAGTGTTGAATTCTTTTTAAACCTCTATTTTAATATTGATTTCTCTCGCTTTATTCTCATACTAGCTTTTGCCCACGACTCCGTCCGCGTGGAATAGTGACTTCCGGCAGTTTTTTGGTTCTTCCCACATATTCTTTTTATTTACTTAAGATAATAATATAATGTG
>DVQO01001396.1:0-10027 GCA_018231785.1 Danaus gilippus
GTAAAACTTCTTGTTATATGCATTAAGTATTCGATTTAATGGGGAACGCATACCGACATTAGTGCGGGATCGCGCTACAGCATAAAATTGATAACAGCGGGATGACCGCATATGAGCCCGCATAGGCACAGAATATAATAAAGTTATTTTTTAAAACATTTACATATATAAAGTAACACATTAAGAAGCTCATTAATACGATCTTTAATTATAGATTTTACTAATAATCTATTGATGTATAATTTTATTACTTGTTATAATTGATTCATATAAAATTATTTGCAGTATAACTTATGAAAAACATCTATAGCGTACAAATAAAATTTTCCCTTTATTACAGCAATATTAAATATTGAATTATTATAAAGCAGTGATATAAATGTTTACAAATTGAACTTGATGTTTTGATTATACAATAAATTTACAAACCCTTTCAAAGTAAACTGAACTGTAACAATATTACATAAAATAATTCAGTTGTATCTCAATTTGACATTCATTTATCCGCCCGAGGAGATAACAATATTTTAATTATTCTAGCATTAACTTTTGTAAATTGATGATTTAGTACAAATATATGTACTTGGATTGCGTGGTAACTAGACTAAAAGTTATAATCCAGCTTTTATAATCAAATGCACGCCTTCATGCCTTTTTAATAACAAAAAGAAAAGACTTAAAAAGACAAATATAAAATAGAACTAAAATTTTTAAAGAAAACGTATCTTTATTTTTCACCTAGAGAAAATTTAAATTGAAAGCAACAAAGAATACTTGTTTTCGAAAAGATTTTTTTAAAATAATTTATAAAACAAGAGGTTGAATTGTTTTGTTAATAATATAAATATTATATTCAATCTTTTTTTTTATGTTACTACTTATGGTAATCGTATAAAATTACTATCATGTTAGTATAAAGATAAAAATTATTTAAAGATCTCTCTTTACTTACAAAAGTGTTCAATTCGAAAGCTTTATTTATTTTATTATTTTTAGTTTCTATCATTTCTTAAATCGATAGAAAAATGTAGGTCAATCCATTGTAGCTAGTGAATGAGATTGTTTGCTTGTAATACTCTCACAGGAAAATGATAAAAAGCAAAATTTGATTAAATCTCTGAGAAAATATTAGAGATTTGATTTCTGTGTGCCATTTTATAAAAGAAAGTGACTGATTTGTTCTAATACCTTTACTGTTTTTGTGTGATAAAATGATTCTTGATAAATTGGGTTGAAGCATGGCAAAGGCAAAGAAATGTAAAAAACCTTTAAAATATTGCTATAACTACTAATACCTTCTTATATGAACATTTTAGTTTGTAATAGAATGAGATGATTTCATGATAATTACATTAACAACTGTTTTCTTATCTCAGTAATCTTTTAAATGGAATAATTTGTATATATTTATTTTTTATATAATTATTTAAACACCAGCCAAACTATTCTGATATAATTGTGATATTTACAAAGCTAGTAGAACAAATAAGTCTCTTTTTGTATTGAAAAAGAAAGTAGCGAAAGGGTAAAATTTACTGGGCAAATATTTTTAAGGTATCTTTTATTACAGTTATGTATTAGGACGTGATGATAACTTTTATCACTGCTTACTTACTTATTGCTTACTTTTTCCTTCTACAGTCCTTCATTTACTGATCTTGTTTGTTACATAAGTAAATATGTATTTCGATAGAAAGTATGAAGCATTTCTGGGTATCCTTTGAAATAATTCCGACTCAGTTGTTTAGTTGCAATAGCACAGCATCTTTAAAGATTTTAACATCAATTAGGATAACAGCTAGAAAGTCATAAGTGGATAAAATATTATAAAATAAACAAGTGGTTATAAAATTTAAACCAGCGGGCAACCTGAAAAGGTGAATGAAGATAATACCTAACCATTATTTTAGCATTTTTAGTAGTAGTGCAATAATTAGCTTCCTATTGGTAAATAAAATATAAGATACAACTCATGCTTGCTGTAGATACCTACTGTTAAAATAGCAACAACTTGTGATACTTTCAAATACAAATATGGACATCAGAGACTCTTGAACTTGTGAAGTCCTCGTATGATTCTTTGTGCTTTACGTGACATGTTCCAAAAAATTCAACGAGTCTTCAGTAGCCGCAGTGTACTTATAAAAGACAAAATCATAATTTTGTACTTGTGTACTTATATAACACATTTAACTGGTGTTATTGTGTTTTCTTTCTCATTATATAGTTTTGGGATTTCCTTTAAGTTCGCTATTTCGATGTTACGTAAATTCCTCTATAATTATTCTTTCTACCGAATATTTGCCGAATAATAAAAGGAAAGAGATAGGTATAAAACAAAACGGTTTAGAGTTCTGTAATGTTAGAACGAAATGGTACTAGCTTCCAAAACTGTAAATATATATCCCAGTTGTATTTATTTTATATAGAAACATGTTTACAAATTACATCAAACGTATTTATTAAAATATAATATAGGGAATTTCGTCTTATCCATGAGCATACGTATAAATAACGAATAACGCTTTTAACATTGTTTGCTTCTGTATGTTCCAGATAATCATCGAAACAGCAATAATATTATTGACAATATCAGAAGTCGACTTTAACAGATAGTGTTAATTTACACGTAGAAATATATGATACTATTTATGCTGTATTGTGGTAGTCATATGTTTATTGACATTTATAATTTTCATTAACTTTACAAGGTTATTTTTTCCTTTTTCAATCCTTATGAAAAATGACGACTATTATAAAAAATCTGTACTAAATGTTGTTAATCTGCACATTTCCATTGCATTTTGCAGAAAAATAAATTTAGAAAGGGTGATATTTCTACTTCTATTTCTTTTATTGAAAAAAAAAAACAATTATATAATATACAATTGAAAAGTGACTTAATTTGTAAGTTCTTGTTAATTGTGATGATTTTACTATTTTAATTAATTTTATAAAAAAAAATAACTTCCAAAATAATGAGCTTTCTATATTCCACAACGGGTTTTTGTATTTATTTTATTTGTAACTGTCGAAAATTTGAAATAGAATAACACAAAATGTACTGCCAAAATTGTGTGCTCAACTTTCTCAAACATTTAAAAAAGTTCCATGAATTTGCATTATGGAGCCCTAATCAAACTCCTATTATCTGGTCTACTAATAATTCTGTCCCAGTGTGTATGTATGGCTTATAGCTGATAGTGTTCAATTTAAGTTATTCTCTATACCGCTATTCAATTTATAACCTAAACCGAGTTTAAGCTACGTCGATCTCACAGTTCAGAAGTCTGTGATCGATACCGTAAACTAGCTTAAACTTAGTAACATGAACATCAGTAAAATAGATTTAAGACGAAAATAACATTTACGTATGATATTATATTAGATATGACAAGATTAATATGATGTAATAAGATTATCAAATTCCTAAGTATGTTGTCTCTAAGTGCTAAACATAAGAAGTTTCATAGTTCTGATACGTGTGTATTGAAAATAATTTTCTTTGATGTTTTGATACATTATATTGTTACCTGAATTCGAGCCGCCTATTTTCTTTAGGTGGATTCTAGATAGTTGAGGAACAAGTTGCTTTATTTAATTATTTTGTTGCTTTATTTAATTATAACTGCTCGGTAGCGACATTATCCACTTGCCGTCTGCTCTCCACTGTCTCGTTTATAAACTAACTAACTGTAATCTCTTCCACTGAGATAATCTATATCACAAATAATATAGTGTGAATTTAATCCTATAATACAATTTACTGTCAAGAAAGAAAAAACATGTAAAAACAATTTATTTATCATTATATATAATAAAAGATTTGCTAAAAATCAACTTTAAAAGTTTTTGCGCAAACCGTACCCTAAAATGACTCTCAAAGCAAGTTAAAACGGTGAGGGTTTAAATTTATTATTCATGAAAACTAAGTGTTGAGATAAAGTCCCTTGACACTAAGGCGCAGGACAAAGATATGTTAGGACGATGCCCAACAAAAAGCCCGTGGATTATCACACTTTGTTAAATATTTACCAATGCTTTAAAGGTGACATTAATACTATTTATTTTATATTAAAAGTAAAGAAATTTATGATACTCATCTGTGATGACTTAGCAAAATTTAACAAAATATTTTGCTTTCCAATATAACTAAAGAGGATTTCTATAATTTAAGTTATCTTTTGTAAGCAAACAACGCTTGAGAAAAAGTATTTTCAGTTCTTATTTACTTGACGATTATTTTTTTGTTTTGTGGATAATTGTGAATTTAAATGATGTTCTCAATTTCCCTCTAAAGCTAAATAAATCAATATGTAACGTATAACAACTCGCCACAACAGGCATCTCATTCCGAGAACTTTGTAAATTTCATTGGGTATAATTTATCCATTTTAGACAGTTGGTTTTTTCGTCTTCAATGGCTATTCTTTTATAATAAGAAATTTATCATGTAATGAGCCTTTAACCAGCTACTTAAACGTGTGTATTGATTTAAAATTTTTAATAAATCCAACATATTCCAATATTACATAAGTTCAGGAGGTCAGAGGATAAAGCAAAATAACAGTAATCTACTTCTAAATATGCATTGAATAAAACGATAAAAAAGGGTGCGAAATATCAAAACGTCACCAAACAAACTGCCACCGTGTAAAATGAAACTTTTAAAACTCGTACCATTTTAAAGTCAGTATTTTTAGGAAGTTTTTGACAGATAGCATGAATCTTATACTTTTGGATTTAATATTTCTATTCCTTAAACATTTGATCCTCCTTCTTAGAAAAATTCTAATAAATAATATATATTTTTTAATTATAATAAAATATTCACTATAAAAACTAGTAATTATTTTAAATTAAAATGATATTAAATAAAAGTAAAGTACATTTTCATATATGTACTAGTGCATCACAAAAATATTCATCAACGTTTTATTGATATTTGATATATATTTGTATGCGTTACGATAAGTTAATAAAATATGTATATATGTATAAGGATAGTATATAAGTGCGGGTCAAGTCTAAGTTAGAGATTTCAATTACTACGCTTTGTTAAAAGTACGAAATACATTTTCAAACACATATTATATATTTAAGACTTCGTTACATAATGTGATTTAAGAGTAGAGATTGCTTTGTATTTTAAATTATATCTTGAATGTGCTAGTTCCTATGTGTAGGTTATTGTAACGTGGAGTCAGCAACGTCCTACGTAGTATGTTATTATATTGATAATGCGTCTTCGTGGCGAGTGATAAGTGAATAAGGCATAACGTTTATATTTAACATTTTGTAAACTGCAGATTTATTTGCATTTTGTATAATATTATTAGTAAGTGAGAATTAAAATAGTGGTCGTATTCCTTACATTGTATAGCATTTTTTTTATTTGGCATTACTTCCCAGACTGATAATTTGATTCAATTCTTAAATATGAGTTTTAAATATAGGAATAATCTACTAAGCACTCGCATACGTTTCTAGTATATTCTTCTTCTAGATATTATGACTTTTCTATTCCAATGATTACCTGTGATTATAAAATCATAATGTTTTTTAATAACAATATATTATGTTTCCGAGGCTTAAGAAATGAAAAAAAAATGCGAATATTTTAAATAGGTTTCCCACTGTAATATTTCCCTATATATATTTTGCAACTACTCTGCATTTTTTCGGATTATCTCTTTTTACACTGAAACGATATTTACCTTTACTTTTAGTGTAATTCTTTGTTGTATATAAAAATAATCGTGTGACGTAAATAGTTCTATAAATGTTTGGACTATTTATTTAACCTAAAACACATTCTTTCAGAAGATTTCTTCTCGTCTTATCTCAGAATTAATTATAAAAAATGCAAGAAATTAATTTTAATGTCATGAATATATTTCTTATAAAAACTACTATTTCAAATCATGTTGTAATAGATTAAATTAATAATTTTTAACTAGCATTTATTTCTATTTATACTAAGTGGTATAAGTTTATGAGGTTTAAATATGCAAATTAGATATTTGTTGTGGAAAATTATATTGCTGATACTACTTTCGGTTCATTTAGGGTAGGTAACTTAAGCTTTATCTTGGCGAGAGAATGTTGAATCTATTTTATTGTGCTCAAAATTATGATCTTAAATCCCATTTAGCCTATATGTTGAAGGTTTGCTATTGTCGAGAAGTTTTTATTACTATATAGTTAATTGTCCTTATATTGTGGTGTGATATAAATAGCTATAATTTTTTAAATTTCATTCAACATATTATGCACCCTATTTCGTTTTAATACAATTAGCTTTTTGGACAAGTGGTATATAAATGATACTAAATAAATAACAATAAATAAATCCAGTGAATTCTTTAAGTATAAATATTATAAGGACAATGAATAAAATAAACAAACTTCAAAAACATGTAATAATAAGATCCTTTGGAAAAGAATGAAATAGCCTTTTGAAAAAAACTCCTACACATAGAAAGTCTCCGTCGGGGTTTGGTGACGCCTTTCCTGTTACAAAATTCAATTAAAGTTTTCTTAAAATAACGAGAAGTCCATGTCTTGGTAAGGAATTCCAATCCCCAAAGACGAAATAACTATTGTTATGTATAATACATGCAAATAATATTTATTTTAAACAAATTATGTCATCAAAATTGTTTGTTTTATACTTTTTCTAATAATTAAAAATGAGTATGACTTTATTTTTAAACTTAGTAAAATTTTCAATATTTATACTCTTCGTGTCTTCTTTGGGAGGATAGTTAAAATATTAGTTATTTAATTAATAAAATAATATAGTTAAACAAAAATAGATGACCTCCGTAGTCTTAATTGAACTATATTAAACATACCTATACAATATTTCAGAATATTTATAGACTATGAAACAATAAATATGAATTATCAACTTAAATAGAAAACGTATTATTTGATATAATGGTTATAATAGTCAATAAAACTATTCTCTATCGAGGAAGTTTAATTATCTTTTGAGGTTTAATAGTCTCTCAACTCTGTTGATATTATTCAGGATGTAACTTTGATCCAAGCATCAATTAACATAAACAGTGCACACAAAAGTTTTCAGTTTTCTCTGAAGGGGAAATATATATGTATGTTGTAGATAGACCCACTTCGATCTGATCCGATTGCTACAATGGCTCGATCGAGTGTTTTTAATATTTTTTTAGTTTATTCGTAATCATTAAAAAACAATAAACTTATACAGAATAGTATCCAAATCATTTTACTTGAAATTAAAATAATTTTCTTGAACGACATACGATTGATATTAATAGCTTATATGGATTGAGCAAACTCGTTTTTAGTTCATAGAAAGATTGTTTTGTTTTACATTTATCTAAAGTGTTAATTTTCCTTACAAAATAATAGTTTATTATATCGGATTTTGTGAATACCTTTTTATTCTAATATGAAACAAGATGTCTGCCAAGTAATTAATGTTGTATATTTCCGTCTTTCAAGATAGCTAGCGGACGAAAAGCCCTTGAGATTGTGTTACCTCCAATTTGTTTTATGTTTGTGGAGTTTACGCAATTTATCCACAAATCGTGTCTAAATTTGCCATTTGTTTGTACGGAAAATATTGAGACCAAAGTATCTAAACGAGGCAAGATTCCTTTAGAAGGAATAATATTGTAGACGATGTTGGGTAATTGGATTTTATAGCATTTTCAAGCAACGTATAAATATTACAAGAAACGTTTTGATACAATCTTCAATGAAATGAAACATAAAAAATGTCGTCAAATGTATATTTTAATGTGTGAATTGTAAATTGCTAAATTTTTTTCGTTATATGTTTTAGAAGACATATTTTTTGTGAAGTAGGATTGTCATAAAATCCCACATGTATATGCTCGTATTTATGTTTTTATACTTGTTACTTTTGGTAAATTGGTGTAAATGAAAAATTCATGGACAAATGACCCATAAAATGTTTAAACCAATCAAGTGAAGTGTGGAAAGTTGTAAATAAAAACAGTCTAGTGTAATCAGGAACTGGTGTCTAAATTAGATCTGACCCTGTCATACAGATTACCAGATTCTCAATTCCTCTCAAATGGTGACGTAATACATGTACTATCTTTGTACCAAACTTGATCGAGAAGATAAACATATGTATATATTGATGAGTAGATAAATGTAAGTAACTTAAATCAAAAATAAACAAATTGGAAATTGTGTGTGTGCAAAAATTTGTCATTAAGGTATTTAGGTGCTTTCTCTCTTTCTTCTAGTACTTTTTTTTGTTTGAAATGTGATTTTTGTTATATTACTAATGTTTAAATATATTTGTTAAAAAGGTTACTCTTGTGCAGAAAATAAAATTATGAAGATCACAGTTACGTATTTCGATTTGCAAACCTTTTGAAGTAGAATTTTATTCTTTAATTAATTATTACTGAATTATAGTTACGCCGATCAGTTTCTTTCGAGACAGGGCGTGATCGAACTTTGAACTCGTGAACAATTTAGGATTTATTTTAATATGTTACTCTATTGACGTGTTTAGTGTTAACCTTTAAAACTTGCATAATTAGGCAAACTCATAATAAATGTAGTCCTTTATGAATTCAATAATTTTCAGTGAATTAACTAATAGAAGTACAATGTTTTTAAAATCAGTTTTTATAATCTAAATATTTCATTTTGCATATTGTACTAAATCGCATTATTAATTAAAATTTTTATATATGATAATATTCCTACGTACGTATTTGAACTAATTGCTATTCTTTATGTACATATAAAGTGACATTTTATTTTTTACTGAGTAACAGCAACGCAACAAACTCTTGACTAGAAAATTACGTTGATTATTTTTATGAGTGTTCTTTTTAAATGTCGAAATAATGACATAAAATTTTATGTTAAACATGTAAAGTGTCATTACTTTCTTTAACAATGTTCTTCAGGTTCATATAATTTATAAAATGATAATCCTGATTCCTATATTGCCCTTCTATAAGAATTGATCAACTTATTGATCCTTTTTGGCCTTGCTTCACACTTTTGATATATACATTATACAGGGTGTCCAGTAAAGAATGGATAACCTTAAAATGTCTTATAGTAGAACTTAATGGCCATTCAGAAAAAAAAATACGAAACCAAATATATCATAAGTAGTACTCAAGATATTCTTTTTTTTTTTAAGAAATGTCATTTTTTTTTCACTTAATTTTACATTCTCGAATACTATGACCAAAAATGAATGAATTACATCGGTTTTTTGGTGTTTTGTTATTATACACTAACTATAATGATTCATGGTACATTTAATGTGACTAGCTGCAGCACATTTTTTTAATACACAAATTAGCTTCATTTGTAAAAATAAAAAAATAAACATTTTAACAAAGTTTAGGCAGCTTGGGTATATATAATGTATGGATACATAAGTGATCAATTATTTTAAAATAATGTCGGTTTCATGCAGATATTATAATGGTACAATTCATAATTGTATCTGCCATAAGTAGTGAGTCATTGTTACTAAAGTCGAAAAGGAGCAAGTTTGACTAAATACCAAACAACATAACATCCTACTTAATAAATTGCAATCATACGGTGTATCAAATCCTTTGCTGTTTTGGGTGGGCTCCTACCTATATCGGCGTCGGCTTAGGGTAATTGTAAATGGCTATAGTTCTGAATCTTTTGTTGCAACTTCAGGTATTCCCCAGGAATCCCACTTAGGTCCATATCTGTTTACGGTTTTCATGAACGATATCAATCATTGTTTCAAAAATTCACTTATTTACCTATTCGCAGACGATTTAAATAGATACTTAAATAGACGACTTAAATAGATTGCCCGAATGGTGTACATCACTTAAATGGGAATTTCCTTGAAGAAGTAGATTCTATACGTGACCTTGGCGTTTTCTTTGATCAAAAACTTAAATTTGATAAACACAGAAATACAATAATTTTATAAGCAACAAAAAATTTAGGATTTTTAATAAGAGAAGGTAAAAATTTTAAGGTACCATAT
>DVQO01001397.1:0-10026 GCA_018231785.1 Danaus gilippus
TGCGACAGAATGATTGACATATTAGTTAGTTGTCAAATCTAATGTCAGAAAAAAACGTTTGTATCAACAACAACTAATAAATTAAAAATTTATTAAAATAAACAATTCCCAGATCCCCTTGAACACACACACAAAATTTTATAAAAATCGGTCCACTCGTTTGAGAGAAGTTCAGTGACATACGCACGCACAGAAGAATTATGTATATGTATAAAGATTAAATAGGTTTGTTTACATATACGGAAAAGAATCAACACAAGCTTTATGGGATACAGTTCATGGCCCGTCACAGGCTGCAACTACAAAATTAACTAAGAAATATAATATAAATTAGATGAGTAAAACTTATAATCTATACCTAATACCTAAGATTGCACGGTTGGAAGTTGTTAGGTTAGCAATGCCATCCTTTCGTTGCTGTCAGTGGTTCGGGCCATGGTCGGTAGCGAGAGGGCATGGCAGGCGGTCTATTATCCCAGAAAGAGCTACAAGTAATTATAATATGTGTAAGTTGTCTCCAGTTCAGATTCTTCTTTTCAAAGATCATTTTTTTTTATCTACTAGTCATTCTTCGTTAAGGAAGCCAATAAACAAGTTTGGTTTTAAATTTCTTTAGATCCATGAATAGATAATAAAAGCAACTAATATTTACTGATATGGGATTGTTGAAACTTGCAGCCTTTATTGCAGCCATAACAATAAATTTATTTTCTTATCATATTAACGATATGACCACTTAACTTTCCATCAATGTTACAATTAGAGGATATTAATTTGTTTTAATAAGTTATTTAAATATACTGTAACAAATATTTGTAGGAGTTTATACGCATAAGTTTTTCTTTTTCTCACATTAAATTGCAATTATTTAGATACAGTATTTTTATTCAATGTTGTTATTTTTAAAATGTTTATGTATACATATAATTTATGTCCTTATATTTTTGTGCTTTTCTGCAATTTATGAAGTAAATACTATTATTAACAATCCCAAATCTATATCTTCTATAGTTAATTTTAACGACGATTCTCTATATGGAATTCAACAGGTGAGATGACGATGAGAACAATAATATCCATAATTTTATTTATTATACCGATTATCTAAGTATTATATAGCAAACATACATTCAGAATATAAATGGTAGTAGGTAAAATCGGATTTATGATAACCAAATGAAATCCCACCATCTCAGAACACCAAAATCGATTGAATGTTTTAAAAAACCTCTATAAATACACAGTTCGCTAATCCAACAATATGTATCATCAGTGAATATTATTAAATGACAAAAGTTTAATTCACATTTTTTCCCTTTTTTATTTGGCACTTGTAGTGTTGTATTACTTATTTTTTGTTTTTGAATACTTGTTAAGTAGAATTTCTTCGAACTATTTCACTTTCCATTATTTTAAATAAATGATAGACCACCTTGACATTTAGACCCCTCGTAATCATTTAAATGAAACTAATATTTCCGGATTTTTACTTCGCGTTTTTATTTTTCACTATAAACTACATACTTCCGACGTTTCGGCTACTTTTCAGCAACCGTGATCACGGGCAGACGAGATGTCAGTGTCTTTCGTAATCATGTTTCACGTTAATATACCAAATTATATAAATATTTTTGTTGATTAAAATACTAAAATTTAAATGAATATGAATATTTAGGCTTTCATTGATTGCAGTTCCGCTGAAATTAATTATCAGTTGCCAATAAACCGTTGACAATTGAATTACATTGTGACTATACTTATTACTTATACAATGATTTTATGTAATTAATTGTTAATATACTTGCTATTATAATAATGCACTGTAATGAATTATTATTACATTACTTTGCCTATTTATTATTAGGCGAAAAAAAAGTTTGTTGTCTTTTTATGGTGAAAGTTACTTATTTTATGATTATGAGTAATGGACAGACCCAACAACTATACTTATTAAATAAAAAAGTTTAGACAAAAGATTTTCATTTAAGAAACAACGTTGTTTAAAGTTTTAAAAAGTATAGGATAACATTTGATATGGAGATATTTTGAAATCCAAAGAACGGACACTAGGGAGGAAAAATACAAAGAGCAACTGAAACTATTATACAAATAACTAATATTTTTGACGCCTGCAAAATGAGCTCACTGCGTCCCGAAGTCCTGTAATGTTGGCACGAAGATGGTGTTAGATAAATTCAGCCATCTTCTCTATTCAAATAGGGATGTTTTTTTTTTAATCCAAGAGCCTTGCAGATTAGTTTCGGTATGTAACTGACTTCACGAGCGAGGAGCTGTGGTTTATCGATCCGAATGTAGTCGCCTGGTTTGTCCATTGTGTGTTCACACACTGCTGACTAAGACGCGCGCCTAGTTTCAATGTCTGAGACACCTATTTTTAAGGGTAGGTACGAGTGATTTGATTTCTCAATTAAATTTTGTTCTATGTTTATTTATTATGATTTTTGTTTCTGATGATATTTTATTTGTCGGGTCTGTATTAATTTTTTTATAAAAACAAACAATCGTGTGCAAAACCACCGAATTTGTATGGGTTACCTAAAATCCATAAACAAGATGATCCCTTACACTTAGTTGTGAGTCAGATTGATTCAACGCGTGATAAACTGGCCAAATTTCTTTCAAATATATTATCACCCTTCGGGGCCACACAAAATCGTTTGTAAAGGATTTCTAACCGTTTGTTAATCATATAAAAGATCAAAAATTTACAAACAATAACAGTATGGTCAGTTTCCATCTACACTTCTTGTTCACTAGTCTATCAGTTCTTGACTGCATCGAGATTGTAACGCTAAATTTACACTCGCGTGCGAGTCGCGAGACGAGGCACTAGCCGTAGCACAAGTTGTGAGTGTAAATTAGATAATTAGTGTTAATTAGTTAGCCGCTCAACCTATCAGGTGTTTTGAACTTACACCGATGAGAAAGCGAGTTATTATGTTTTTAATAACTTTTTTCTGTGTACGCGAGTGAAAATCTAGCGTAACAGGGAAAGTTAAAGAAGTTATTCTTAATAACAATGTGCCTATAAAATATGCAGAGCTACTGAAGCTTTGCCTAAACATCTGGTTACCTAATGTCGTAGGATGAGTTCTACATACAAGTACATTTATTTGCAATGGGTTCACCGTTTTGCCCGTTATTGCTGATATATTAATGGAGGACTGCAAGGTGCCAGTCCTTTGCTCTACTCTAATAAAACCTTTTATACATAAATGGTATATAGATAACACCTTAGACCCCTTCAGAAAAAAAAATAAATCCAATATCTGTGACCACACCATAAGACGTCAAGATACAATAAGCGCACTCGCCATGCATCCAGAGCGTTTCACTAGGAAATTAAGAAACAGTCGGCGGTAGATGACAAAAAACAAAACTGACAGACACTTTCAACTGGTCTGCCCATGATCACGGTTACTGCAAGGGAACCTAAACGTTGTGAGTTTAGTAATAAAATAAAATAAATCGTAGTAATCAGAAAATATTGGTGTTATTTAAAAGAATAATCGCGAAAGTCTTAAATTTCATTACAATTACACAATTTTAAATTAACTTTCTTTAAAATACTGATTTCAGATCCTGGTTTATAAATTATGTGATGACTTAAAGAAACGAAGAAATCGAGAAGACTAAGAATACGAAGATAACTTCAAGAAAAAGTTATCCGCGGATTTCTACAATAGAAATACGATCAAATAATTTAACATCTTCCTTTCATTTTAGTTTCATAAATCCATTTTATATTTTTTGATTTTATACCATTTTTTAGCATTGCAAGACTATTGTACGTATAAACATGAATTTGTTTTAGTTTAACAAGTTTTAATTAATTGTTAGTCTTCGGGCTTTACACATATAAACATATTAAACACAATTTAACTGTTTTAGTACACTTCATTATTTTGTGCGAAATTTTAAAACAAAGACACAATATGAATAGCACCACAATTGTGCTAGAATAACGTATTTAATTTTTTTTATACCCTATTGTTTTGTAACTTAAGACACATATGTATATAGTGTGGAAATATTTTAAATAGTTTAAATTTTTTGCTACAAGTCGCTCCCCGTAGACTGTTAAATAAACTGGTAAGACTATTTTTTAATCATCTAACCAATAGATACATTTTAGTGCTAATTGAAAATATACGGATACATTATTCATACCATGTCTTACTATAAGCGACTAGACGATTCATTTAAAATTGATAATTCTAAAAGGTGTTTATCTGGTTGTCGAACTTTGTAAGCGATTAAATTAAACCTTTATAAGATCAATGTCATATGTATATGAGTCATTACAATTCTTAATAATTCAACTTTAAAATAAATATAATATATTTGTTTCTTATTTTCCTATGGAGATGTTTGTGTTTGTATAAATATAAATAATTAATGTCTGGTAATACATTAGTATTCTATTGTAATAAAATCATTATCACAAATTTGATAAATATAAATTACTACATACATGATAATATCACATTAGCGATTTTTAAAATCTTTTGAACTCATAGCATTTACCGTTAAATTGATCCGAATTTTGTTATATCGGAAATTTATGCAGATACTCCGTTTAAATTATTGCTAGACTCATTTGTGTAATTCAATATATAAAAACAAATGGTTTGTATTCAATTTATAGTAGAAAATTAAGGTTCAAATGTACTTCCTGTATAAACCACCAACTACCCATTATGAAAAGGTCTTAATTCTAATCCCAAACCAGTCTTCCCACCGTAACTGTTCAAAATATGTAACTTAAAGTTTCAAGCTTCTATAAAGTGGCAGAATTTCCATGCATGAAAGTATTCGAAGAATTTCTACTTCATTTCCTCACCGTACTACATTGTTATAAAAACAATCGCATAACTTTATATTAATATGAATACCTTTATTATTCCGAAGTTTGTATAATCTTACAATAAAATATTATGTTAAACTTTATATAGGAAGTACATACATAATGGTACACAATTTTAGGTTATCAAAGCAGCCGGTAGCTAGCAGTTATATGAAATACGTAAAGTTTGATTCGACTTTACATCAATTATTAGATATAAAATAATCCCTCAGTTTTAATATTTGAGCCTAAGTCAAGATATAGCTCGTGTAGAACACTGCAAAAAGAAAAGAAAGATCTAATCTACAAGTTTAATTGATATCTTTGAATGTCTTAATTTTATTCATAACTAAGAATAAAAAATTATAGTGAAATATCGATATTCATTACAATTTTAAACAATAGTTTTGACTAAGTTTATTAATTTTCAATTACAATTTATTTAGGCATATTTGGCGATTAGAGTAAATTAAAAGTTATTTAATAGGTTTCAATCGTTCTATGAATGGTTTTCATTCTTAAAGATCCAAAAATATTATTAAAATATTATTTTGTACCTGCAACCAAGTTCCACCTGCTACATTATAAAATTGCGCTCCATGCTTTGTTGAAAATATTTTGAAATCAAATTATTTACAGATATTAAATTTAAGTGAAAGATCGTGTGGTTGAAAATCGTTGTATTTTAAATGGAAAAGGTTTAGTCATCTTTTTGATGAAAATGGAGGAGAATAGCAAAGGTGCAACGAAAGTTTGTTACTATCCACCAAATTTTTCATCTTGTAAATAAAATAACAAGGAAACCAAAAATAATGAACAGTAACTTATGAACAGTATGTCTTTGAAATGGCAACGACCACAAGGTATTAATTAAGTAAGTCAAGGTAAATAAGGTAAGTCAGTGGTGGACTAGTGGATAAAGGGTCCGCCACTGGTGCACGAGGGCGCGGGTTCGATCCTGGCAACTACCAATGTGATTTTTCCGCTTCATATGTACCTACTTTCTTAAAGTATTTAGACTCCACAGGCAGACGGTGAAGGAAAAACATCGTGAGGAAACCTGAACTTATAATTTCACAATTATAAGTTTGAAATCACCAACCCGTCTTAAGCAAGCGTTGTGATTAATGCTCAAACCTTCTCCAAGTGAGAAAGAGGCCTCTGCTCAGCAGTAGGCACTGATTGGCTGATGACGACGACGACGAATAAGGTATTAAGCAAATATGATGTTTTTTTTTTTCAAAACGAATGCTTTTATAATTAAATTAAAAGGTCTATGGCCGTTTTGCAGAAATTCGTTTTTGCTTTATAACAAAAATTTTACAAAGACATAATTAATGAAATAAAGCTAAATTCTTGAAGAATGAAGAAAGAGTTGGTTGGTTATGATAGTTTCTCAATTGGATTTTCTGGTAGAGTAAAAATTTACTGTAATATTTTTATGTCGAAATGTCAAAGGTGAAGAAAAATACAGTTACATCACTTTTTCTACAGAGGATATTCATGAGCATATTTGATATTAAGAAAATATTTATGTGACAAAGGAATTTTGTTTGATTTGCTGTCGATTAAATGCAATTTTTTTTCTACAAACATAACCGAAATGCTTACCATTACATACATATGTACACATATTAAGTAGTTCATTTCTAACCTAATATTCCTGTCCCATAATAAACTTCAAGACACTAATTCTAGACAGTGCAGCAGTTAAAATAAATTACTAGAACTTGAACAGTTTTGTCATTCGATGCGCAATGCAGATACAAATACCCAAAGGACTTATGATAGGATTTTAGTTTCTGTTCCCAATTAGAATGTAATATATAATTAATTACTAAAATTGATGCACTGATTTATTTGAAAGATACTTTTTTGGCAACATAGTAATAATTAGCTTTTAGCAAGGTTATTCATATTGCTCACGCGGTTAATAATATTGTATAAATGTTTCAATAATTTGAAGTTTATTTTAACTCGACTGAATTTTATTTCCGTATAGAATGATAGAGTGACGTTACTCGATCTTTTCATCTGAACATACATTGAGGTAGTGTATTTTTGTGTAAAACTTTACGACTGGATGTGATAAAACTTCTCTGAACACGTACGTATTATTATTTACGGTCTACGAATACAATCCCATTATTATTTTAAAGAGGTAACTTTAATGTTAGAAAGGCTTCAATTATAATATTTTTATCATCTTAAATGTAAAAATAGGTGAAGTTATTATTACTAAGTCACATTTTCTCTAGTATAGCTAAGATTAGAATAAAAAACAATCCTTGTGTCATACGCTGTCATCTATTGTTGTGATATTATTTATGTATGTGGTCACACACATGTGTGTGTATTTAAAATATTAAATTTAAATTTAAATTTAACAAACCGAAATATTGATAAAATATAAGTTGAGAATTAGGAAAAATATTTTTTTTTTGTTTTGGATACTTTTAATAGTATTTGTGTTTTTAGATTTTTAGCCTTTAGATCCTTAGCGTTAAATTATATCAATAAATATATTAAACAAAAGTAAAATAACTAATTGACGTTACAAAACTATTATTAGACTAATCAATTATGTTTACACTTAGTAACAGTTTAATAAAATCATTATATTTTAGAAATACGTACACGTGTAGAGTATCTTCATGTATAAAATAAGTGTGAAGTCATTTTGTCGCTACCTTATTGTAATAATACCAGTACAAGCTTTTATATATGTGGCCTAAGATCATCCTACATATCCTTTCGCAATTAGAATGAAATAAAATAAGATCGTATTAAAAAATAAGTAATAAATATAATATGGTTTTTACCTTATTATTTAGCCAATTTGTTATATTTAAATAAATATTGTGTAATATCGTGATTGAAACATATGGTAACTTATTGTTTTCATACATTTCTAACAAAATACACTTTTATAACAGTTCCTACATATTCGTACATATTTCCTTTGATTGGCATGTTGAGATGCTTCAATCACGAACGTTTAAGTCGACTACAGAAAAACAAACATATTTCATTCTTTTTTTATTTACGCCTGAGATTCATGGAAGCGGAAGAGATATCTGATTATTGTTTTAAGGACAAAACATCATAATGAGATCTAAGACTTTCGCGAATTTTATTCATTGAAATGAAACTCATACTTTTCGGATATACTACGTGTACTTTATTTTGTAAAAAAACTATACACTCCCGACGTTTCGGTTTCTTTTCCGCAATAGTGATCACGGGCAGACGGGATCATACAATATTGATTTTCTAGATCTTGTACAAAAATATATTGTTTTAAAATGTAATATCACATAAATCTCTTGAAACATATCCTGAACTACTTTCATTGTTCGCACCCCTTAGTTATATTTTATAATAAAGATTTTAGGTATGGTATGTATTAAATAAAAACAAATATGAATAAAGAGCCTAGGAATAAAATCGTTTTAAAATATAATATTAAATTATCATAATAAAAGTTATTCGTAAAACTAAAATTTATTTACGTCTTGTATCCATACCCACTACTTCAAAAACGTTTTTTGATATATTAACAAAATTTTCATATATATCTCAAACTCTGTGACAGGATAAAAATATTCTACTATTATGTTTAAGACATGTCTGTGTCTGAAAATTTATACTTAATAAATTTCAACATTTTTTTTATTGTTGTAATTATCCTAATTCTTAGACAAACTGCTTCCACGTGATAACGTGGTTATATACCAGATATGGTACAAATATTAATGGGATATTCTTCTAGATATTACGTTGGTAGGTATTTCATATTTGAAAATCATATAAAATTGTTTTTTTTTTAACTGGACATAGACTACTCAAATACAGAAAGATTCAGACATATGAATAAATTGACATGCATTCTTATTAAAATCTATAATGACGAGCAATATTTATTAATCAAAATTTTTCTTTTAATTACTGGTCTTTTGCATTGAGTTCGACTTATTTTTAAAATGAATGCTTCAATGCGAAATCCAATTTACCTTCATTAATGTCCCAAGACTATTGAGGCTATTGGAAAATTATTTCCGAAAACGCCTCCCAGTTTACATCAGATAACATATGTGTTACAACTTGAATAGGGCTGAAATTATATATTTTTTATAATACATTAACCTCTTGATTTTATAACCTACTATTAAAATATTCGATTTACGTAACATGTCTACGTGATCTTAGATCTTTAACTGGGTTCGTGAATCTGATTTTATAAGACGTATGTATATACGTAATGTAATTCTTGAACCCACTTGAAAATTTATTTTAGAGAGTGAAGTCTTGTTTCTTAACATCAATCGTTTCTTTTGTTATTAATTAAAAGGAGGTTGATTAGCTGTTTTAAAGGTTCATTTTCTTATCTTTATTAAATAAGTAATTTGTCTTACTATTTTTTATGACAAGACTTTTTATTAAATAGTTTCAATACAAATTTTGACAAATATAATAAGAGACGTTTATAATTTTAATGGTAAGATTTTAACAGAAAATTTCATAACAACTGCGTGGATTATAATTTCTTTTAATATTATTATAAGTAGCAATAGAATCATAAGTTATGGTAATTATTTAATAGATCAATATCCCATTATAAAGGATTACCCTTTATCCTAACCCTTCACCAAATTAAAATGAAATAGATCATAAAAGTTAGCTTAGTTACTTTGTAAAGTTCAAAGGTTTCTCATAACATTATCGTAATCGTAGGCTTGTTTTGATCAATAAGTGCTGAGAATAAGCAACAACAAAAATACTTTCTTCTATCCAACTGGTTGTTCAACTGTTGTGAACTTGAAGTTGTCTAGAGTTTGAGGTTTTGATAACAGTATAAAATGGAGGAAATATAATAAATAACATGACATTACTAAGATCCATATATTCTAGTTTTTGGCGTAGAATGGAAAATGAAGATGGTAAAATAGAATAAATTATTGATAGACCTTGAATAAAATAAACAAAGATTTTATACAGATATAATACGTATAGTACAACTAAGAAGACAACACATATAGAACCATAATTTTACGTGCGATAGTTTATTGAGCGAGCAAGTATTAAGGTTTTGTTTTTTTTTTTCTGTAATATTTTTATGTGAAAGGTGGCAAACAAGCAGACGGTCTAGTTGATGTGCA
>DVQO01001398.1:0-10022 GCA_018231785.1 Danaus gilippus
ATAGCTTGTGTGGTATCAGGAATCTTCTGGTTCACACGGCTTGGTGTTCGTCCCGTGGAGTCAGCGGCGTCACTCGTTATGTATTTTATCTCTACAACAATGTTGCCCCGGCGATGTTCAGTTATTTTTTAATATGTTGCGCGGACATTACAAGTTTTGAATAAAATAAACAGTAGATAAGCATATATCTTAATCAGTTAGTAGTTTACCATTTAAATAGCACATTAATTTACAAGATCTAATATAGAATGTAAGCGTAAAGATTATTCATAATCCCCTTTTTATTAGTACTTATAAATAAAGATTAAATATTACTTATATATTTTATTATAAAACAATAATATAGCTTAAGGTACTTTAAACTGAACACATGTGGCTCGTTGGTCTAGGGGTATGATTTTCGCTTAGGGTGCGAGAGGTCCCGGGTTCAAATCCCGGACGAGCCCAATATTTTTATCTTAAAATCTACATCTGTCTTTTAGTTCAATATCAACTCGTGATCCCTTAAATACTCCTGTTAGTTTGTTTTTCATAAAACGTAGAATATTAAAAAAATATAAACTCTTAACATACCATTTTATAAGCTTCAGAAATGCACATTCAAAATATGTATCGGTAAGTGATATACTCGTAGTCCACAAATATTAAGGTTTTTGATAGACACTTTACCTTTCCCAGTCTTTTGATATACGGGACATGGATATCTTTGAAGTTAATAATTTTATAGAAGAGTAGAAGATTAGCTTCGAACAATTATTATTACATAGTAAATCGTATATTACTGCAACTGCTTCGAAGTAATTTAGTATAAATTAAGAAAAGTTTTATACTAAATCGTAATTGATTAGCAGAAGAACTTTGTGACTAAGAAGAATTATTATTTCTTGTTTTTATCTACAAATATCGTTTAAATTTATTAAAATAAAGAAATAATCTTTTTAAGAATTTTTCACTATAAGAAATTTAACAATTTCTGGGTCTGGTGCTTCATAAATCGTGAATATTATTAAGTTGCAGACATAGAAGACTCTTCCATTAATCGTAACCCTCGTATATTTTAGAATGTTGTTCTTGGAATAAATTTGTTCAGTACAACATGTATGTAAGCATAGAGATTACACCAAAACAATATTGAGTCCAAAGAATCCACGTAGAAAGTTGTTATGTTTATTGCAATAAGAGTTTTGTTTACGGCGTCCGTGGCGCGATAAGAATTTCCTCCCCAAAATTCCCTTTCATTCAACTCTACGTACAAACTTTGCATGTTAACATTCTTTATTGCAATCTCAAAGTTTGAAAACAACCAGCCTATATTACACGAAAGGGTGAACTTTAGTTGTTTCGTTTGAAACTGAAGCAAGCAGTTGCGAATTTGAGTATTACAATTTATTACCCCGACTTATATGAAGAAGATTCCGCTCTGTATACAAGCTGAAAATAAATATTGACTGTAACTAGAATATATAGACGTAAACTATATTGTACATATAACGTATTTGTAAATTAAAATGACAATAGAAGATTCAAAAACTATTTAAATAATTGATTTAAAATGCTTGTTAAGCTGTTCCGAACATGATTTATCTATTGATTCCATATAATACCTATTGTGAAGTGAAGTTTAATTAATTTAATACCTAATATAGTGTGAAGTGAAAGAAAATTTTGTGTAATCTGTAACTTTGTTGATCCTGCGCTATCAAAAACTCGTTGTGGAGATCAAGAAGATTCTTTATTCCGAGCAAGCTCATCGAGACATTCAGATCAATCTTAAATATATATGAAAATACATAATTGTTTGTAATAATTTATTTTTATCGTTCAGTACAAGATAGATTTCTATGTTATCAGCCTAAACGTTTCTGTACTTAAGTTAAAACATATATGTATTTATACTTATGAGTGAGGTCCAATATTTAAATTATTGTAGTACTTTTAAGACCAGTGACAATAAAAATAGACAAATAAATTTAATTTCGATCAATCCATCATCTTATTCAGTTGATGTTGCAATTCCATCGTTGGGTCCACAAACGATACATCAATCCAATTTGACAAATCTTCTCTAACATGTACAAGATACTTGTATGAAGTATCAAACCAATACTAGTGATAAAAAATATATTAACTTTCAATCTTTGAACAAATCGAAACGAAAACATTATTAAAATTCTAGCTAGTCAAAAAGGTATGAGAGTAATCTTTTAATATGTTTTCACAATCATCTAAATGCCGTCAAAAATTTTAAATCCCCGGAATAAAATTCCTCGTTGCAAATCGACTGGGTTTAAATCTGTCAACCGCATAAAGCCGTATTTGTGCGATTCGCATACCAGCTGCGAATTCGCATTTTAAACCTGGATCACGAAGTTGGTCAAACAAATAGAGGAAGCTGATACAAACATCTTATGTAGGATATAAAGAGAGTTAATAAAATATTAACTTGGAACAATATTGCGAATGTCTATGTAAAAATTCATTTTTACAATACGAAAGATGAAATCAGAAATGGTATATTATATTTCATAAGGCGTTTTGCTATGTTTTTAACTTTATAATTATCAATATCATTTACTTGTACTCTTGACTATTTTTATTTGTTTTTACATAGTGGTGAGCTTATGGAACAATTAGTTATATGTACATACTGGAAGAGACTATCACAAGTCTATTTAGGTAAATATTTTTAATTGATGAGACGTACTTTCTGATATAGTATGATCCTTACTATTGAATTATTCATCTGAGAATATGCATGACAATAAACATTAGGTATTGGGATGAAACATATACAAGGAAAGATCTCCGGATGTAGACAAAATTTATATGTCAACTGTAACATCTGTACAATTGATTTAAGCAATTAGAAAATTAGGTGTGATATTATAAAATATTTAGACACCGCTGACAGAGGGTCAAGGAAACCTCGTATAGAAACCTGGACTTTATAATTTCACAATTATAAGTTTGAAAATACCAACCCGTCTTGAGCAAGCTTGGTCATTAGTGTCAAAACAGATCACATTTCAAAAATTACAATACTATGATTAAAAATCAACTATGCAGAAATTGGTTATTGGTAAATAATATTATTACCTTTCTGTGTAAAACCGTTACTCCAAAACTATTAATATTTGGTTTTCGTCTGTAAATCTTATTTCTCTCTTGAAATATAATTTCAAATATGTAAGAAGATTATAACAGAGTAGTGCTATTTATATTTATACTACTTTAAATTTTATACTTTTAGTAGTTTCTTCCTCCATCGCCTTTCCGCTAAGGCCTGCAAAGATTTTCGTAAGCAAAAAGTGTCTTTACATGTTACACTTTTTGTAAAATCTTATTTACTTATGTGTGTTTTAAAAATAATTATAATAATTATTATTCTAAAGCCGTATGTTTGTAATAACCTGTTATTTTATTTAATTATTACACTTATAATCTACATATATATATAAAAGAAAGTCATGTTAGTTACTCATCTTATAACTCAAAAACGGCTGAGCCGATTTAGCTGAAAATTGGCAGGAAGGTAGTTTAGAGCCAGGAAAAGGATGTAAGATACTTTTTATCCCGTTCGACAGCATTCCCGTGTGACTTGACATGAAACGTCAGTCACTATAAAACGTGGTATAACATAAAAGAATCAGACGTGGAATAACAAAACGCAATTGACAGCTATGTAATTGACGTATAATGACAGAAATGTAATTGATATTTATTGATGACAATTTGATATTTGTAAGAAATCTTGTACTATATAAAATTAAGTCCGGTTTTCCTTCCTGACGCTATAACTTCAGAACGAACGAACTGATTTAATCGGTTTTGCATTCGTTGGAAAGGTTCCGGGTTCTGTGAGGTTTATAATAAAAAAATTCAGGAAAAATTTCAACAGAAAAGCGGGAATATCTTTTTTCACATACAGCGCCACCTCTGATACAAAACATGTACTACAAATCAATATTTTAAGTAGATGGTGCTGGTGCATGATACATTGTTTGACAGCTACTCATTGTTCTCTGCTCAGGTAATTTCATGTGACAAACCGGTATTGTGTTTGTAGTTTTAACACTTAAAACCAGTAGTATTTGCGATAAATTTAGAAAATCATTGTTTTTCACATGGGCAGTTATGTTTTACGTGTTCACGAGTTGGGAAACCATCCGCTTTATTTGTGTTAACATTAGACCAAAAAACAAAAAAGTGTGGTTTACAAAGGAGCACTTCAATGAAACAAATAATAATTAGCGGACACGTATAATGCTTCGATTCGAGAAGTTCAACTAAATAACACTTCATTTTTGTAATCGAAATGAATTCATTACTGTTGTGAAATGAAATAAAAAATTACGTTTTCAAATATAAAATAAAAAGAAAATATTCTTCATCTTTTAATCACCAAACGAAATGTTACCTAAAACAAAACTTTCTGGTGGCGAAACGGAGTTCGCCAGGTTTACTAGTATAATATAAAACCTCACAAATCTAAAATATTAAGGGTCCTTATAATTTAACCCTATAGAAATGGTATTTTTCTTAAAATTTGGGAACATATATTAGTGTCATATTAAAAAACCGTATTTATGAAACCTTAACACCTTTCAGTCGTTGTATTAAAATATATAGATAGCTTTATTCACTGACTGAACTGAAGGCAGAGTAGGCTAATTGGCAAAGCGACTTGTAGACGAGATCCCGGAAGTTAAAGGTATTGGAACATTAATTAAATTATGTAGTATTATTATAGGATAATTTTAATAACTTCAACTCATTTTAAAGTAAGAAATAAATCGGGAAGAGTAATCTTAACCTCAATTATATTATTGGAATGACCACTTAATTTACTTTATAAAAGATTTAGAACTATCGCTTTAAAAAGTACTCAGAAATCATTTTTCTTGTTCAGTATGACACGTTCAAAACGTGTATCTTAATAAACCAATTAAATTTTATTAAGTTTTATTTAATTCCGGAATATTTGTAAAACTATTATTAGCTAAAACATAAGTTAGGCATTAGTAACAGTTTTTAAAATATTTAAAGTACCTGTAGGTTTAACAGGTTAACGCTAAGCGAATCCTGTTGTTTTGGTGACTTATAACAAATTATTATTCTTTTAATTTTTATTGATATACCTCCTTTTGCTTAAAAAAGGGCATCTTGAATAGAATACTTTTTGTTTGACCAATCTGGAGCTGAACTAATATTACCTATCCATTGAAGACTTCAATACCAATTACAAATTTGACGAGCTTAGTTCCAAAAAATATTTCCCATTTTTCACAAAACTATAACGATTCAATAGTATAATTAAAGTGAAATTTACTTTGTGAATCTTAAAACATACTTCCTCATAGCAGTGCAATATGGTACTAGCTAGAAGTTTCATCTTGTTATTGAATGGTGTGTTGAATACGTTATGAGGTCATTAATCAATTACACTCAGTCTGTAAAGATGGATGGATGAATTGAGAAGGAATTTAAAATTACTAAATTGAGCAGACAGAATACCAAGTTGCTGGTTTTCTTCTATAAATAAAAATTACTTCTACTATTCTAATTGTCATACACTGTATTTAATATATGGTTTATGTAACAAATTCATCAACTTCACATTTATTTATTACATTTTTGGATTATAAAACGATGTTATTAGAATAAAGCAGCATTTTAAATATATTATTTATACCAGTTATATTAAATAAAAAATCTTAAATGTAATATGTAGAATCTACATCCCTTAATGCATGAATTAAAACATTATTTAAATTACGTTTCGTGGTTTCATGCCTTTATTCAAGATTTCAATTAATCGTATTATACTATATATGTACATATTAGATGTAAAACGTACAAGGAAGAATGAGTACAAAGAGTACAAAGGGAATGAAATGGACGGAAATTTAATGGAACGAAGATCCAGCAAAACTTGTATTTAAAATTTATTTTCTCTAAACACGTGAGACAGTACTCAACTACTTTCAACTAGTATAATTTAAATGCTGGGAAAATTATGTAATATGAAATACAACGGCGCTTATTTTATGCTACAAGTATGCTCCATCGGCACGTTTTGACATTAGTAAAAATATTATCTATCCCAAGTATTATGATAACGAATTCACTCATTCAAATCCATGTTACCCTTTATTCATAACTTTTCCAAGTTTATATGAGAATACAAGAATTTGCAATCTCAAAGTTTACAACCAACAACTGGCATGTATGTATCTCCCACAACACGTTATAAATTATAATCTTTGCGCTTGCTACATATTCATAGTTAAGTTTTTATTTCATTTCAAAAATTATAACAAATTTGTCGTTTTAAATTTTACTTAAATTATTTAAAAACCATGACCATAATTAAATTTAAAGAAGTAACTCTGAGTTGCTTTAAGTTTTACTAAGTTTTTTTTAAGTACTTTTACAATATAAAGAAAAGTTAATGGTTTTATTTTTATTAACAAAAGTTAAACTCGCGTTTGGAAATCAAATGGTACAATATTTTATATTTGCTCAAAACAACCTCAAATATTCGTTTGAATCTGTAAGTAAATATTATTTTAAAATGTATGTATTTTTAAACGAACAATTTTTTTACAATTATATGATTTTGCATGTTACAAAATAAATAAGCATTTAGTGTTTTTTCTAATGGCTTTTTTATTTCATTACTTTTGGACATACAAAGGGCTATACAATATATGTAAAAATTTGATCTTTGATGGCCTCGAGATAATAGAATAATTGAAATTTAACTCGAATGAAGTTACGTGGAAAGCTAGTATACATAATTGCAATTCAATACGAGTAAGAAAATAATCTAATAAAAAGAAACTGGTTTGAAAAAGACACTTATAGAATAACTTCTTTCTTATATTTTCATTAGTATGAGAGAGACTTTATCGCTGAAAGCTTTTTTTGAGTAATCTCGACTATATCATCCTAATATCATTAAATTATTTAATTTTGTCTATCCCATAGAAACATTTATGTAACAAACTGGTTATCAATAGGAAGCCACAACAATACACAAAATTCCTGTGATTGCGATCATTGTGAAACAGACAACTAATAGGGTAACGTTTTCCCGGTAACTGAATAGTGGTTCGTACAATTTTCCTTCCTTATTAAAACCCATAATATAACTGAGAGGTTAACCATTCATATATACATATATTTAACCTATTATTGTTAGGATTATTTTCTATTCAGAACCGCTTGACATAGTAATATTATCTGTAATAATATATTTTTTATTCTAAACTAACTACAATATCGTCTTACAGAAATGCAAGTACAGTGAACTGCAGCATGACATAAATATTATTTTAGTACTATACATTATTTAATTTACTATAACAGTGGTACATAGTAACAACTAAAATGTTTTCTTGCGAAAATTCAACAAGAATTACCTCATCATATTTTTATATTTATTTCAATATAAGCCAAGTTAGTTTCTACACCTGTATTTATAATATGTAACTGATCATTGATTGCGTTTAAATCTGTTAGCACATAGAGGTTTATTTGCTCGTTTCAAATCTATAACAGTCGCTGGTTCAACAAACAACTGGTTGAAAAAATTTGCAGGCTTTAGTTTACAACTTTTTATTAAATTAACTAATTGATGTTATCAATAGAAATATGTATTTAAAATTTAAAAGGAAGTTACTTGGTTTAATATTCTTTCTAATAATCTGAAATAACATTCACAGATCGATAATATATGTATGTAGGTAATAATACGACTGTGGTAAATACCAATTTCCATACCGCGGAAGGCAAACCCATTTATGCCATATTTACTTACAAATTAGCCTACCAAATGTAGAAAGGAGCACTTTAAATGTTTCCCTCTGTAATGTGGATTTATACAGATATAGTGTAATATATGTATATGTAAATATATAACAATAAGTTTACTTGCAATTTCTTTCGGAATTTTTCTCTTACTTATTGTTTTATCCAAGTTTTTAATGTCGGCTTATCTTGACTTTCACAAAATTCTCTAAGCTTCTGCAGCTTCAAGTCAAACAACCAATTCAATGTGCTCTACAGTCTGTGAATTCATTTGACCACTGAATCTCACTAACGAACCACTGTGCAGTAAGTCAATTTTATTATTCTTTATTGACCGTGTGAACAAAATTACAAAAAATTGTTTTTCAAACTTAGAAAATCATTAATGTGCCAATATCACATTAAAAGAAAACAAAGTACGTACATATATAAATTATTAAAATATTATTACTATGTCAGGCCTAGTTACAGTCTAACAATATATAACTACCACATATATACATAAGCTAGTTAAAGTGACTGAATTATAACCTTTTAAAATAAGAAAATATAATTGTATCATATTCACAGTGAAAGCAATATTAAAGTTCGTTCCCTTAGTTGAGATCAGGGTTGTTACAACCCTGAACTCAACCTTTCAGGTAATCTTCACAATCAGATTGACGATGTGAGAGTTTGACCTCTAACATATTTTTAGATAAAAAAGACAAGTGTATAAAATGTACAATATAAAATATCAACGCCATTTCTATTTTTTTTTTTGTTGCCGCGGTGAACGGTCTTATACCTACCCCTCCGTCTAGGGAAGACGAAGGCGGTGATGTGGGACTCAAGGGCCAGAAGGGCCGATGCTACCCACCAAAACACCAGCGGTCACTCTCCGTCGCCACCTACTGGATCGCCACGGGAATCGCCGAAGCATACCTACCTAGTCACCTCAACCTCAACCCCCCCCCCCCCCCCCCCGACGGCTTACTCCAAGTAACCAGGAGGCTTGCTTAATCGCGAGAGGGTTAACCACTTACCCCTCCAACCCAAGCCCATGCGGCCAGTCACCATCCACCCACCGACAAGCGCAAGCGTCCGACGGCAAACAGAGAGACGAGCGAACTCAGGCTTCCGGAGAGAACCGAGTATCCCCTCCCCCCAAGACTGCCACGGACGGCTTCCTGCCAGATCCGTGACCGTCTGACCCCAGGGCTGTACTCCCAGCGCTCGCCCCCATGACTGATTGCACTGGAATACACCAGTGGGCGATGGGGTCGTCACGTCCCGACGCCGAAAACGCCATTTCTATCTGAAACGAACGCTGTTTATTCCTTATTAAGACATTTTGAAGCCAAAAGAAAGAAGAAACGTCATTAAGGCTAAACATAGTTGCAGTATTTTTTTTAAATTTTGTCCCCTACTTATATATTATGTATATATTTTCTTATAATATTAACAAAAACTATTGAATCAATACCTTTATAATTGAAGGTATTTATTTTCAGTATATTTCCTTCAGTATTTAAACCAACATACAACTTGATATATTATGATACATCCAAGTCAGGGAAGTTCAATGAAGTTTAGTATATAGATATTTTGAAACACATAGAAAACACTAAATCAATCTCGTTATAATTTTATGTAAGTACTTGGCTTGAAAATAAAAGTTCATTACGTTACAGTGTGTATAAAAGTAAATTTAATGAGTGCTAGGTATGCAAGTAATTTTTTCCATGATATGAAGGTTTTATCATTCTATCTTTCAACTGTCAATTTATATTCCTTTCGTCAGGATATTACTACGTGTAAGTCAACGTCTAGTAGTTAGGATTCTTTTTTTAAATATTAGTATGATTGAAATTAATTTTTAGGTCTAGGTCTCATGGTCGCATCTCATTCTCAAGTAGACCGTCTGTACTTTATACTATGAATATAATCCCCTTAAACAGAATCCAGTAATCTGGACCCCAAATTGAATATCAATAAAAAGGATGTGACCATTTTGACAAAAGTGAAATTATAGCAAACAAGATACTGCGGTCATTCCTAATGGAGTATATCAGGGTTGAATATAGAGTGCCTTAATGTTCGTGAACGATCTTATAGAATGTCAGGTGTCGTGATGCAAGCGAATAGCGGAGACGTATCACAAAAACAAAATCATATATATACATATAAACTTCTCCATGTGGAAATAGGCCTTTATAGTCTATATTGAT
>DVQO01001399.1:0-10008 GCA_018231785.1 Danaus gilippus
TTTTGCTTCATTTTAGAAAAATATCGGAATACTATTCACTAATAAAGATATCAATTCCTAGGAGTAACAATGCTTTATATCGCTTCCTAATCGTTGTTTATTACGATGCCAACCACAAGGACGAGCTAATAAAAGTATGTAATAAAAAATAAGGTATGATCAATTGGATACTATACAAGAAGAAATCAAATTATTTCTATGCATTATTGACATCATTGAATTACTTTTTAATATCTCACTCAACGTGGAAAATTTGTTATAGTTTTAGATTTATTTATAATAGCAACATTATATTATATTGTATAAATGATCATAATTAAACCGGCCAGCATTTAATAAACCCATGAAGCAAATCGAATAAAAAATAATCGCTCGATAACCAACGGTTTCGATTTTTACGTTCGTTGATATTTGTAGCTATAATGTCTTATTCTAGAAACACATTCGTTCGACTCATTTCAATGATTAACTGTATCCAAGACCACGGACATTTTTTTTTTTTAAAGTTATAAAAATAATAAAATATATTTATCAGAAATACAGACAAAAAAATCTTATATTAGGTAAAATATACGTTTTGGAATGAAAATTCAGAATGCAATTCTTGTCTTTCCTAATCTAACGGTTTAACATTTATTGTCTTTATTATAATTATACATCTTTTTGGTTACCTCAAACACCATTTATTTAAAAATGCTTAAATTTCAGATTTAATAGTTTTACTATGAAAAATTATATAACATATCACAGCAAACGAAAAAATAAATAAATATTAAGGCTAAAACTTACACATTGCAAATACAATGTTTTGGTCGATAGAAAAAAAGACGCATAGTAAAATATATAAGTACATCCATACGTACTAGTAAACTCTGGAAAATTAAAAATTCTCTGTGACTTAATTTCGATACCTTCACCTTTATAAGGTCTTTTAAAATAATTCCTATAAGTAGAGTTATGGTTATAAAAACTAAGAAAATAATTCACACAAACAAAGCTTTAGCATATTAGAATAATAATAATTTTAAAGATGCACTGTAAATGAAATAGCATATGAAAACTTAAAATGAAATAACAAAACTAGATAAATGGAATAATGTTGGTAGTGAACCAAATTAAATAGACCCATCACGTGGTTACTAATATATATAAAACAATACTCATCATTGAGAGCATATCCATTAGTTCTAGCAAGCTTTCAAGTGAGTGGTGTCCGGGTATTCATGCGCCGCGGGTCATTTAAACGAGAAAACAATCGGGCACCCGAAAAAGTTGAAAACACCTAAAATGAAAAGAAAATGTGATATGTATGGGAACAGATCAAGTGGTTTATAGTCACGTGCCTTTAGTTGAAACAGATAATAATATTAATATATGAAAAATTATGTATTATTTTTAATAATAAAAAAAAAAAACAAGAAAAGGTCTAAAGTCTTTTATAATTAGAAGTGTTCATTTTATAATTACAGAAATGAATTTAACAACAAACTTTAGATTTTACAAACGATCTAAAGGCAGGAGACTTTGGACTGTGTACACATACATGCAATGAATTAGCTCATTCTAACAAAACAGAAACAAGCTGACTAAATATTACATGCAAATCATAACAAATAAACAGCATTCTAAATAACGAGCCCTAGCCATAGAGCCATATACTATCTCTCGTATAACATATACTTTTATTTTTAATAAAAGAAACACAGAACGAAGTATGAATTACCAAAAATAGTATCAAATCTGTTGAGCTGATCTACGTTCACCAACACCATTTTTTAACTAGTCTCCCTCTTCCATTCAAATACTACTAGACTTAACTACTAAATTATATATAAGTATTAATTAAGAAGATTTTTACAGGTTTATAACAGCCTGAGCAAGTCAAACTGAGCACAACTTTCAGTAGTAGAAGAAATAGAATATAGAGTAACTATACACTAGCAACTAGAGTCATCTATGTGTTTGCATAAACTTTGACTGAATCAACAAATTAGTGTTTACTGAACATTATATATATTAATATAATAAAATTATATTTTATTTCTGATATTATACTTAATTCCAATGACGCCTAGTATTCTTTACCTTTGGGTAACCACAAATGTAGAAATACACCCATAAAGATAGTTTAATTAGTTTTCTATAATAAAGTATTATTATACACTCCAGTATACCTTTACTTGAGATGGCCCCTGTTTAAATAAGAATGATGGTTTTCAAAATAATGTGAATCAAGCATATCAAGTAAAACCAATACAATTATAAATATTTATAATTAGAAATATTAGAGATTTAATTCATTTTCTCAAGTTCTATGTATAAAAAATTGCATTATATTATATTACAGTCAATATATATTTTTAAACAAATAAAGGATATTTAATATAATTTTATTATGCACTGTATAACTTTAGTATGTATAACAAAATCGGCAGTAAATTAGTCTCAAAAGCATTATTTTCATAGAGCAAAAGCCATTCCCAAAAATTGTTAATATCAGTATGTATATTAGATTACTGTTTGTTAATTACAAGTGTTAATGACTACACTAAATTATTAGCGACAAAATAAAGTTAATTTACCAGTGTGTTCTTGAGAATCCTTTGAAAGTATTCCTCCTACAATGCAACTGTTTCATAAATAAAAACAAGCCAATCATAATAATATATATCCATTTATTTTGATGAAAGATAAACAAAAACATCTGTTTCATAACCACAGATAAAAAAAATGTAATCATGGCTTAATATGACTTAATATTACAAAATATATGTTTCCCATATATAATATTATATTATTGTAACATTTGTTTTACTCATATTGTCAGAATTTTATTATGAATTCAACGTTTTCATATTTTTCTACAGCGAATAAATTACTTAACGTATGTCTTTGTTCGACTAGTACACAAAAAAAATATACAAAATTTTAACATTGCTATACACCAAGCCACCAAAATATGTTAGTGCCTATATCCAAGTTAGTATTTGTGATCGCAACATGTGTGACCTTTAAAACATTATTTAGACACAGACAAAATTAATTCCAATGTTATTCGAATTCCCAACATATTTCATTTCTAACTGTTAATCATGTGAATATCCACTCAGGTAAAAATATACATATAAGTAAATGTGATGTTACGTATGGGGTTTTTGTTCTACATTATCTTAAACCTAAAGGAATGTATACATGGCATTACTTTAAATAAAATAGTGCATGTAATTAACCTTCAATAACCAATAAATATTAAATGCACACCCATTTTTAATGTGTGATGTCTTTTTTGGTATTTTCCTAATAATTTATAAATAATTTCCACTATAGATTTTCTTCTATAATATTAAAGTATAATAAGAATTACAATGATTAAGTAGTAATTATGTATCTGACACTAGTAAGCTCCTTTATATTATAAATATTGAATATTTTAATTTTCTTGTGTGTAGCAACTTCAGCAATTTTACATATGGTATTCTTATCAGCATCTGCATTAATGTAGATAATAAGAAAAACATCAAAGTCAAATAAATGCTATACTACCTTTTTCACCTGCCAACAATATATCCATTATAGCATTTCTTACCTTTGGCGTTGTTTTGGTCTTAACCGACATTCGAATGTTCGGACACATTTGACGTAAATAAACTAAGGAAGTCAAATGAGAACAGGCTATGTGAAAAAAAATTTGAGTGTAAAAAGTCAAAAAATACTTGACCATTTTTAGCTCGAGACTTAAAACGCAAAAGAACATAATGGACCGAGGTGTGGACGAATCGCAAATCATCAAACAGACACACATCACGTAACGCGGCGGGTTTTAGGATATGGTAGTGTAATATTTACTTGACTTCTTATTACCTGGCGAGCTAGTGGCCACGGATTGTTCAACTTTTTTACGCTCAAATTTGAGTGGTTGCTTGAGGTTGATGTTGTTGGACTCAGCGACGGCAGCGAGCCTCTCCAGCACACCGCTGACGGTCAACCGCTGAGCTGGGTTGACACACAGGCAGCCGTCTGTACACATATATACATACTATACATGTGAATACAAACTTGGAATCATTCATACACTATAATTATAATATAAAAAATATGTTCATTAAATTTATGATGGCATTTAGCACTGTCTTTATCCACATAAAACCTTAGTTACATAACTGTAAGTTACATAATCTATGATTATTATATAGAAATGAAATAAAAAATATTGTCACTTACTTATTATCTCATGGAAACATTTGTAGCGCTGATCATTTGGATTAAGGTTGAAATTTCCATTAAGTATGGCTAACTTTGCTGAGTCTTCAAAGGGATGTTGCATGTAACACAAGGTGTACAAAATACAGCCTAATGCCCATATATCAACGGCATGATCTATCTTGTGGTTGTCCCAAGTATCTAACATTTCTGGTGCCCTATACATTGGTGTTGTAAATTGGGCCAGCTGAAAAAAAAAATAATTCACAAAAGTTCATAAAGATAAAGAATATCTATATAAATTAAACATACAATTAAAAGGTAAACATATAACTTTTCTTGAACCATTAACATATATTCTTTTTCAATAAGGAACATTAGGTACAATATTGCAATAAGCATTCCAGAATACACCCAAAAAATTATAATAATTATGCATATATTAAAATATCATTAACAATATGCCACTTACATTTTCTTCCAACATATTTCTTTGATTTGCACTCCATGATGGATTTGGGGAGTACACTTCAGTTGTCGCAGATCCGAAATCACATAACTTTATTGTACCTATAAGAAAGTATTAAATAAGAATTATATAACAATTATAAGTTTAACAAAAATTATCACATTAAATTATATTTATTACCTTCATTGGATATAAGAAAATTTTCTAACTTAAGATCTCTATGTGCTATAGGAGGCACTTGGGCATGCATATGCTGTACAGCCTTGCATGTTTGATAGAATACCCTCAATATAGTTGAGAGGGGGAAAGCCTGCCCCCTGTTCTGCAATGCCTCCATCAAGCTACCCCCACTACAGAGGTCTGTTAATAATAAATATTCACCCATTCCATGGGTGGTTTTGGCTTTGTCAAGGAATGAAGCCGCTATATATTTAATTATATTAGGATGGCCAGATAACTTTTTTAATATGCTTATTTCTTGTATAATATTTTTATTAGCTTGTTCATCGGCTGCCATCAATCTCTTAAGAGCAAACTCTGTACCAGAGGATACATCTTGAGCAACAAAAACAAATGCAAATCCACCTAGAATCGCAAAATAAATGTTTATTAATATAACATTTTTTGAATGCAGATTGAAGATTACTGTTAGTAGTATACCCCTAACAGCTAACAATCTATATTAAAAGCTTTTATTGGCAACTATGACTTCATTTTTATAGTTTATATTATAGATGGGCAAACTTATTAGAGCTATAAAAATTTATATCACCGCCCCCAACTGCCTTTAATGCACAAAAGGTACAACGACCTAGACTTGATTTACGTTCATATGTTATCGTTAATTCATGACGAAAGAAAAAATATATTTGTCCAGTAACTCACCTTCTGCTATAACTTTCTTCACTCTTAATTTCATGTTACCAATTTCAACAAATTGGCCAACAAAATCATTATCACTGCCACCGTTGGCACCCCCAGAACTAAAATACCCCATTGCAGACTTAAAAACACTCATTTTGATTTTTTTATTTTACTTAGCTTTAATTAAAAAACATTGAAGCATTTATAGACACATTTTAACAGATTCTTAATCTAGGATACATTTTTAAGCAATTAAAATGTAGACGAAGAAAGAGAAAAATATATCTGCAGAATGGCAGATTAATATCATTGAGTGTACAGTGTACAGACCACAGAATATCACAGAATGATAAAGATTATAAGTAAAATTTATGAACCGAGGATGAGGGTGATATGGAAAATTGATAATAAATAGAGTATATTCTCCTAGTACTATTGAGTTTATTAAGATACAATTTAAAAGACTTTATATTAAAAAAAATACTTTTTGTCCAAAAACTTATCTAAGCATGTTGTGTTGATGGGTACGTCATAGGTTACCAGTAAGTAGTTACCTGTTACAGATTGTAACTTGAATGCTTTTGTCCCTTGTTATTTCGTTTTGTTTATATTTGATATTCTGTAGTGATTTACTTGATGCAAATCTGAAGCTGAATTTGAACTTATACACTACGCATGAAGTCTATTCTGGAGTTTTTGTTTTGAATCACACACAAAACTAAAGTGATGTTTATGTGACCAAAAACCAAGAATGGGCTTTGAAATCAAAAGGTTTCAAGGTGACGTCGACGAAGAACTTATTTGCCCTATTTGTTCGGGAGTTCTAGAAGATCCATTACAGGTGCTTAAAAAATAGCACTCTGCAAAATGTACTATAAAGTGTTCGATTACAGTTTATTTCATTGTTGTAGGCACCTGCATGCGAGCATGCATTTTGTCGTGTCTGCATTACTGAGTGGATAAGTCGCCAACCGACTTGCCCAGTGGACAGGCAGGCGGTTACCGCATGTCAGCTAAGACCCGTTCCTAGAATACTACGCAACCTGCTATCTAGGTCTAGTATTTTGCAACTCCTATTTACAATTATAAATAATCATTTTTATATCTATGGAATTAGAACTTGACATGATAATGACTACCCTAGATTTTCTTCTATTTGTTTATATTTTTTATATTAATGTACAATTTTACATTTTAAAAATGTATTATAGATTTCAATTATAGCCTTTTTAATATGTAAGGTCAACTTATAATTGATATTTGAATTTGGTTACATATTTTAGATTATGCACAAGTTGCGACAATTCACCTCATGGATGCAATGCTGTACTGAAACTGGATTCATTGGCATCACATTTAGTTGAATGTATGAGGTTTCACATTTTGTTAATTTATTTAGAAATCTTTGTGCCTTATTAATTATTATTATAAGGAGGATGAGTAATCATTTAACAGAATTATAACAATTTCGTTACAGGCGAATTTAACCCTAAGCGGCCAATGCCTTGTGAAGCAGGCTGTGGTTTAGTTATACCGAAAGATGAGCTAGCAGAGCACAACTGTGTGCGAGAGTTGCGTGCATTAATAACCTCCCAGCAGGGTAAGCTCACAGACTACCAGCAGGAGCTAGCAGAACAAAGACTGGTCATTAATGAACACAAAAGGGAATTGGCTCTACTTAAAGTAAGTTTCTTAGTATAATGATCTACTTTACAAAATGTTTGATATCTAAGGCATAAGTAAAACAATTGTTATTTCCGATTTGATATATAAGATTCCATGAAAGAGAAAAGAATCACTTGTTAACCTATGAACAGTTTTACTTCATGAAGATAGTTTTGATGTAATTTTCAATAAATGTGTAGGAGTTCATGCGTGCAATGCGTGTGTCAAATCCTACAATGCGAGCACTGGCCGACCAGATGGAGCGTGATGAAGTTGTGCGGTGGGCTGGTTCACTAGCCAGGGCCAGAGTTACCCGCTGGGGTGGCATGATCTCTACACCTGATGACGTCCTGCAGGTGGTAATTACAACATTTTATTGTAACTTATAATATTGAGTGCATATGACCTCTATATATAAATCTTAAAAACTTAAGTTACTATTACTAAATTTAATAACATATAATTGATTAAAAATGTAAAATTGTTGCAAAATAGATGATGATAAAGAGAAGCTTATCAGAATCTGGATGTCCTCCACACATTATTGATGATCTGATGGAAAACTGCCATGAGAGGCGATGGCCACCTGGTCTCTCTTCCTTAGAAACTAGACAGAACAATAGAAGGTATTTAATTGTTATTTCAATGTATATTGCCTGGTAATGGTATGTGACATAAATGTTTGTATTGTCTATTATGCCCACAGATTGTATGAAAAATATGTATGCAAAAGAGTTCCTGGAAAGCAAGCGGTACTTGTCTTGCAGTGTGACAATACTCATGTCGATGAACATATGATGGTAGAACCTGGCCTCGTAATGATATTTGCTCATGGCATTGAATAGTACTAGCCTATCTGAATATGAGCACAATTTAACATGTGATTTAAACACGTAATGTCAAATAATAATTTACAATGGTACAATAAATATTTCGTAATAGTAACATGTAACAAATCACTTTTATGTATTATTTTATGAATGATGGTTCAACATTCCTAAATACTTAAGTTATCAAATATGCTGAGGTTACAATATAAACTTTTATTATTATTAATAGAAATGCACACTTTTCTTTACAGTTTTATTCTGTCATTGAAATAAATTACAGTTTATTTATTATGTATTGTAATAATGTAGTGATTGAGTGCTGTGTTAAGTTAGAAAATATTGTTTATATATTCTCTCCTGAGGGAATTTTAATTAAAATTTGTATATATATTTTTTATAAATTCGTAAGTTTTCTTATTTCATTTACATTTTATATAAATTTCTGTAATGTGATTTAGGTAAACCTCTTTTGCATCATACAAATTCTCCAGTTTTATTGATAAATTTTTTAATGTTATTGTAAATTTTGATAATAAAATTTTGTAAGTATTTTTTTTATAATTTTATTTATCCTAGTTTCCTTAAATAAGTTAAATCAACTAAAGCACAAATACAAAATTCTTTGGGGTTACTGACATTAAATGCTAAAAGTTGGAAAAGTAAAAGAGTGATGACTTGTTTTGAAATATGGTTCTCATTTCAGTGAACTATTTATCTATCATTAAAATGAAGTGGTAATATTTGTGATGCATGATGATATTTTTTTCACAATTGTATTACTGTACACCTGGTCAAGTGCTAGCGCCAGGATGGTTATGTCTGGCTCTCGGTAATCCTGCGATAGGACTTGGGATTTCCCGTATACTCGCAATTAATGCATTTTAAAAATCCAACGGTTACTCAAGAAAGTGAAAGTTTCCTCCTCGCGACAAGACGTGTCCTGCTGGACACAGTGCAGACAGATGAAAGTCGCCTAGCTTCTAGCAAACTTATGCAGGTACTCGCCGAAGTATCAACCTTACATAAGATGGAATGACGATAGTCAGAAGGGGACGATTCGGCAAAGCTGTCATCCGAGTAAGTTACCTCTTCTGGGCTTTTACCAACTTTAGAGGTCCCACAAGATGAGTCGAGAATCGAGCCCTGTGGAACCCCGCAGGCAGATATTGCCGCAGATAGGCAGACACTACATGGTACTGGTGACCAATAACTCGAGGGGGAATGTGTTGAAAACATCGACGAAGTTCAAAAACACGCCAATGCGGCGCCATCTTCGAACAAAGCCACCTCAGTCAGGTCTCTCAGAGCCTTTAGAGCGTAAATCATCTATCTATCCGCCCTGAAACTGAACTGAGGCTCTGTGAGATTAGGTCAATCATCCTCGAGATGCTGGTTCAGACAAACAGAGTATCCATTAGCAATTATATATATCTACACATACATGCAACACCCTTGGCAGCGAAGATGCATTATCGAGGATTTTTAAGCAAATTAGAATAAGGGAACAAATTATATTATATACATTCTTATGTCCATAATATTGTTTGATTGTTTAAAATTAATTTACTAAAAGTTAGTATTAAATTTCTATTTAAACTTCCATTAAAATTCACGGTTTTGATAAAATTGATAAATTCATGAAAAAAAAAGATTTTATGTGCAAAGTCAGCTGTCAAATTATGCTTCTAATAGTATTACGATGATTTTTGGGATTACATGATTAAGTGTACAAATACTACCTACTCATATCTAATAATTATTATTATTAGGACAAATCTAACGAATAGTTTATTGTGCAAGTTTAGTTTGATGTAATCATTGTCTGTCAATCTCGTTCCAATAGATCAAAAATTCCGAATTCTTTCTAATTTTGGTGCTGGCCTTCTGAATTCTCCCTGGGGCTTGTTATTTTTGTTGATATTTGTATTTTTCATTTGTTGTTTGCATTTTATTGCTATGATATTTCATATTAAACATATG
>DVQO01001400.1:0-10005 GCA_018231785.1 Danaus gilippus
AGATGTTAAGAAGAAAATACAATTTTTAATGATTAACTTATGTAAAAGATTGTTGATGGTAGAGCCTAGCTGTGGTCAAGTTGCTGCTGCTCGAAGTGTGTCGACCGGGGAAGTACCACCTTCTCACAGAAGATCGGCGTGAAGTATGGCTGCCTTTCGTCCGATGAGTGAGAGAGCCAGTTGAACTTTCCCTTTTCAAATCCTTTCCTGTACCTTCCCTTATCCTTTTATACCCCTTCCCTTTCTTTTCAAACTTTATCCTCCTCCTCTTCCATAATCAAGGGCAGTGACACATCCGCAACATCTCTTGAGTTGCGAATATCAATGGGCTACGGTGCTACCTCCATCAGATAGGCTGTCTGCTCGGCTGCCCCCTTTACCATAAAAAAGTCAGTCTGCTTCTGAAACAATAGACTTACAATAATTTAAGAAAAGATATCCATATTTTGTTTTGTTGTGCAAATCTGTTTATTTTTATATAACGTTTGTTGTTACGTCCAGTTATTTTTATTTCAAAGCCAGACACATAAAATAATTCAGTATAAAATAAACAAGACAAATTAAATAGATAAAACAAACTTTAAATGCAAAGATACCGAAGTTTCTTTAAATACAAACATAAAAATATATCTCAGCGTAAACAAACTCCATGGACTAATTGTTCGCGTTCTCGCATAAATGAAAGGAGATTATGAAAGCAATGCAATTAGAGCGCGCTAGAAAAATCAAATTAAACCTCTAATGAACAAACAGACTATAAGTCGCTCCCCCGTGGGGCAAACAGGCTATCATATTGTAGATACAACAATATGCGTGCGTGTGCAATTACTTATTTATATTTGAAAAAATATATTATAAGTTTTAAGAAAAATTATAAAAATACTTGGTTAATACAGTAAATCAATTTATGTTTTTCTATAAATGTATGTATACATGTAATTGGTTAATTTTAAATATGAAATATTTGTACTACATAATAAAGATTGCACATCCAGAATAAATCTAATATTTAAAAACTGTTCAGTAATAGTAATAATAACTAATTTTGTATTAACTACAGTTAATATTTCTTTATTAAATAGCCATCTTTATTTTATTACTCTGTTTCACCTACCCACTGCCTTTTCTCGTCTCATAGTTTGTAGACGTCACTTCCTTTTCACCAGCCATTGCGTGAATGCTAAGCTAGAAAAAATATAGGTTAAACGAAGGCTGTTATATAATAAATTGACATTATATAAGATTATATAATCCAACTACATATGTAGAGTGACACAAAGTGACTCCATGTAGAATATCAACCGACTGTAAAAATATCTACGCCTTTTTCAGTAGTTTTTATTTCAAATTACAGATATCCTGAAAACTAGAATATCCAAAGTATATAGCTATGAAATTATTAATGATTTCTGTTTTTGAACTAACAAAATATTTAAGAGATTTTAAAGTCATATAACTGTACTTACAAATATAATTTGAGAACATTGTGAATATCAAAAATATATCGGATGTACTATGGTTTAATTCCGGCGAAATAAGGGCCAGATTTAAAAATAATAATGTAACTAAGAAACTAATGTAACCTGTATAGATATAGATTATATTTCAATTAAATTATTAATATGAGATAAAACAATTCGATTGACACATTCGAAAACATTTAAATAAAACGCACGTTGTATAAAACGCTTGAATAGTTATCTTATACAAATCCCGCTTTACCGGGTCCGTGATTGAGAAGTCCGGGATTGAGAGATTTATCCAGGAAGATTTTCCTCCCGGGTAAATTTTCTCCAGAAGAAAATACTGCACTGTGCAACTTACAGGCATTTAGTTCTAAATGTCTGGATTTCAGTATTGACAGAATTCAGATTGTTTTATTATTCAGTTCGTTGAAATACGATCAGGGCTAAGAAGGATATCAATTCAGGATCAGCTAGTGTTTAGTTCTAAATCAAATTGTGAGATTAATTTAGTATTAAAACAGTGGTAAATACATTTTATATTGATCACTGATCAGTCTTTTTGTTTATTATATAAATATATCCAAGTCCTCAGATTTTTATACAAACACAAGAACGCCGAACTAGAAACAAATATTTTGGAAGAAGATTAAACATAAGTTAAATGTTTGTAAAATAAACAGTCTAATTAACCACCAACAACAAACAGATCGACTACTTGCCACCCAAGCCGACTCCCACTCTTGTTTCCAAGTTGGTACCCCAAAGAAGCCACAATTAACAATGCTAATGTATTTGCAAAACCATTCCGACTTTCATACCGCGTATACATATGTAAATTGAGTTTTAGCACTAGAAAAACGTCCGGTAATATGGAAAATGGAAGCTCGTTGACGAGGCTTGTAGGCATTAATTTTATTTTTAATTTAAATTTGTTGAGATAAAGATAAAAATACAGGAGAATATTTTGATAGAATAAATAATAACTGGACGAAAAATTATGATGTCATATTTTAAAGATCTCTTTAAAACTCCTTTAACAATTTCGCTGCCTACATTTCGTGGGCCTTGTTCGTAGTATTTTTGCCGCTTTTAGTTTAAGAAGACATACTCTTGAGACGCGAACCCTCTTCCTTCGAAGTTTGGGACTCTTCGTTAGTATTTTGTCGTCATAGCTAATTTATGTATTGTAAAGTTAAGAGCCCGCTTCAAGTTTTGCAAAACTAAGTTTATTCGTAAGAATTTGAATAATTCCACAAAGCGTATGTTGGAGCGAAATATGCATTAACAGATCCAATGTTGGGTTTTGTTTTTGAATAACTTAAGGAAGTAAAATTCCTTGCCCTCTAATATTGTTTTAATGAACAGATTCTGATATTGAGATTTGATTTTTTTTCCCCCAGTATTAATTATGTAAGAAATGTATTCTCTATCTCCTTTCATATAAACTTGATTAGTGATTTTTAGAATAGTGTAACAAAGAGCTTACCTGCATGTATTACTTTAAAAATTATTCCTTACTCCAAATAAATACTTATTTTATATTTTCGAAATTAAATCTTTGAATAATATATTAAAAGAGAAAAAATAGTATTCAAAGAAAATGTAACTTTCCAAACCAGTTTTGGGAAAAGGGATTTCTTTCAACGTTCCTTTAAGCCTGATTAAGTCCTCCATCGTATGAGAAATACGTCAAAAAATATGAGTAATATAATTTTACGAAGAAAATATTGAAATATATTGAAAACCAGCATCGATATATAACATTACGTAAAAGGAATGTAAATTTAAGAACTCTAAATACATTTTGATGAAAATTTTGAATTTTATATTCTTACTAATATCCATTCCACGTTCATGTTATTGATTATTGCGAGGGTTATGTTCCTACATTTTATTAAAAAATGCATGGCCTTGAGCATGAATCGAATCTGCTACTTGCGAAATAAAACATTAGAATTTGTACTCTTATTTATTACTTACTAAAAATGTCTTCATATCAAATTAATTCAACGTAATTAAATACAGAATTTAAAATGAAGAAATAATTATTGATAAATAATTATTGACTTTATATCAAATTTTGAATGTAATTTAATATTCAAACATCAAATATTATTATATTTGATTTTAGAATCATCGTATAACATTACTAGATTAAATATATATTTGATAAATCTATTGATTTACCTTAATAAGTTTCTATATTCATATGATATCGGTTTGAATATATTTTAACTGTATGAGAAAATAAAACATTTTACGACAAATTGCAAGTATTTGAACAAGAATTTATATATTTTATAGTGCTTGTTACAGAATGTCTTTCATATTGTGGTTTTATATATTTTACTGTTATCAACACGTGATTTGGGCAAAAATAAGGTATAATACGAACAAAGCAGTATTCGTAAGAGCAACGCCATTTTATCCACAGGGTAAAATGATCTTGTTTCATATTCTTAAAGTAATTAAAACCTTAAACTACACTTTAATAATTAAGTTCAATAATAATATAACTATTACTAAATTCATTTAAGTTTCATCAATCAGATATAACTAAATTTATAAATAGAGCTTACTTTGTTATTTTGCATGTTGAAATGAGAGTGTAGTTTTTCTTAGTTGCTGCTTGATGATGTAGTTATAAATGTATGTTTGGAAAACTATGAAAAGAAGGAAGAGATGAGAAGGAAATAAATGCCTGGTTAATTCTGGTCTAAATAAAGCTGTTACAGCTGAATAACTTTATCGAACTACACAATAATCATATACTGCAATTAGCGTCTTACAGATTGTGTCTAAGACTAGAAGCTTAGAATTACAACATATAGTGTCTACTTCCATATTAAATTAGTCAACATAAAACATTTTCAAAGATATTTTCATTAAAACCTTTCAATTTCAGTCATAGATAAAACATGTTTGTTGAAACCGGATCAGGGTCCGTGTAGAGCTGACATAACAATGTACTATTTTGAACCAAGTACAAAAAACTGCTCAACTTTCTCGTGGGGTGGATGTCAGGGTAACGGTAATCGATTCGATTCGATCTCCGAATGTACTTCGACCTGTTTAAGCAGTCCTAATCAACAAAGCAAGTAGTTTTTTTATACCTACTTTGTAGTATAGAAATGTGAAGAAAATTAAACGTACAAATCAGAGTATACCTGCCCAAGGATATAAAGAGTTAAATGAAAATTAAAATGGCAATTTTAGAGTAGAATTTATTTTGTATTATATGTGATGAGATTTTCTAAGAATTATCAATTTTTTTTGATTTATTCTTTCGTTTTTAAAAAAAGGTTATAGATTTCCTTTGATTCTAAGTAATGTAAAATGACAATCAAAATTGGTTTATACTTGACCTAGCTAAATAGGGTTTCATAAAATGTATAACTAAATAATTAAAATTTTTACTAAAAAATATTTGATTGCTTTTAGAAACTAGACCGAAATGGTGTACATTAAACTTTGATTACGGATTTTGTTTCGGAGCCTTGAAGAGATGGTATTATGATCCGATGTGGAAAGTATGTAAAGAGAGAATATATTCCGGGTGTGGGGGCAACAAAAATAACTTTTATAATCAAGAACAGGTAGAACATTTAAGTATATCAATTTCAATATAATCACGAAGAAGATAACTTTCGATCAATTAGGTCCTATTGATTGTTTGTTAAAAAATGTTACAGTGCGATTCTATTTGTCGGTTTGGAAACGGACCATTGACAGGAGTTGTTAAAACTAAAGGAAACATCAAGAAAATTCTTATCATTAACCCATGGAATGCAACTTCTAAGAAGGGTAGGAATCAAACTATTCCTACGATACCGCCACCGATTGTTTAAAATATGAAACACCGTAACTCTCAGTTGTTTTATTATCATTAATTTAATTCATAAATCCATTGTCCAAAAATACAATATTGTATTAACTAATATGTAACAAAAAAAAAACATATTCCGTCATCCTTTTTGTTACTATTTCCTACACTGTAAAGTAAAATATGTGTACTACTAAAAAAACATTCTCAGTTCTTTATACTATTACAAGTTAGTTCTATGACATATTATCATATTTTAACATATAATATGTTAAGCATGTGTTTAAATTTATTACAATGAGCATTAAATTCCTTAAAAAATACTCTAATATAATTTAAAAGTAACTTCTAGCAGTTAAATTATTATTATTTTAACCTCATGACACCTTGATTCCTCATCCTATTGTCTTTGCGTGTTCAAATATTATCGTCACTTATAAATTTCAATATGATCTTGCTTCCTTCCAGCTTATGTTTTTATTTAAATTATATGTCTTATTTGAAATCCTTCACTTATAATGCTTTTGAAACCACAGCTAATAAATTTTTGTGTATTAAATTGGACCTGAAAAAATCCTCATTTATAACTTATAGTAAGGTTGAGTCTAGACTGCATATTAATTATTAATTATACATATGTATATGAAGAAATATAATCAAATATTATAAATGATCTTACTGTCCATTACTGACGCTGTTCATCACATTAATTACATATTTCGGGCAGACTTCGGGATCCATACATCTAGCATGATACAGTACCCCTTGAGAAATACAGTATATGAGAACTGTAAATGGTATTTTCTCTGGTATCATTTTCTTTTCGTAAAGAATCGTTGAGAAAATCTACAAAACATGTCCTTACTATAACATAATTGTTCACTTCAAGGTTTTTAAAATATAAACCAATAGAAAATATGTTAATTGTAAGTTAAATGCGGATTGAAAAATGTACATATAAAAAATAAATTGTTTGTATTTATTGATAAAAATAAAGATACCTTCAAAGCGCCTGTCAAAGACGCAATAGCAAAACCTAAATTTGGTTTAAATATGAACGATAATCCGGCGATATAACCAGCAGGTAACGCATACAACGCAGAGTCGAAACCTCGCTTTTTACATAAGTAACAAACTATTGCCTAAAACAAATTCCAAAATATGTAGGTATGTAATACATTAATATGTCTAAGAATGATATGTTTTGTAATATTGTTCAAGTTGGTGATAAGGAAATGTTCTAAAGACCAAATTTTAGAGGTATTACAATATAATATAACATTAAACGATTATAAGAAGAAAATCATACTCTGTAAATACCGATATAGCTACCGAAAAAAAGTGCTATATCAAGGTGCCTCCATCGTAAGCTGGACAAGGCTCTCATAGGTGTCCCTACTTTGGGTAACAACACTTTTACCAACGCAAAGGCTAAGCCAAGACCAAAATTTTGTAGGTAGCCCTGAAAATAATTAAAAGAATCAACTGACGCTTTTTTGCCACATTATATGCTCCTTAAATATTAGCTTCAAATATATATAAAAGTACACACTTCATTTTTATAAACATTATAAAAATGAAGTGTGTACTTATTATTATTATTGTGTACGCTTATTACCTACTTTGGCAATATATTGAACGCACGATCCTGAATGCGGGCAAACATTTTCTACTTCATTTAATTTCTTTACTTTTTCTGGAGTAAACAACCTTCAAGTAAATAAATATTTTTGAATTAATTGTGTTGCTTCTTATGCCATATATTAATTATGAATTCTAAAACCGATGGACCAATGAAAAAAAGTCCAGGAGCAAAACTTACCATAATATTGGTGTGCGTTTTTCTGTCTCTCCTTCTAGCCGCATAAGATAAAACAGAAGAGCACTACCGATCATAAACAAAAATACCTGTTTCGTTTTAGTTATGGAAATATACCCAGCCCTTTCTAAGACTCGCATCCAATATTCTATAAACTGAAGAAATGAAATATGAATGATATGTTAACTTTGACAAAAGTTTATCATAAAATATACTGACTGATGGGAATAGATTAGTTTCTGAATATACAATTTTAATATCAATTCTAATATTTACAAGATTTTTGTAGTACATACATATGTATATAAGATTCTGATTCTGAAAGTTAAAAAGTTGAAAGACGTTTACCAAATTAAAAAATAGATTAGTAACTAAACCCCTCCTTTTCGGTGGCTCTAGAAGTATTGTGATACCATTTAAAGTGGACGGTAAAAATAGATACGTGTAATATGTAAATTTTCTTCCTAGCATCCATCTGAAAACAAAATAAAAACGTCATAAATATATACGTATATTTATATGAAATTAATATTTTCAGACTACTTCACGTTATTTTATTATTTTCATAACTATCTACTCCCGACTAATTTGCAGCAACGACAGACGAGATCTCTTTAGTATATTGTTGTTAAATCAAGTCTATGAGTTAGTCCTATCTATATTATTTTCAATTAAATGAATACTCTCAAAAATCTTCGATTTCATTATATAAACCTATATGTCTAGCAATGCTATACGTATTTGATATATATTCTGTAAAAATATGTATGTATTCCTCATTGTAGAAACATGTAATTATTCCCATTATCAAATAAAGTGTTTATGTTTAAGTGTAAACTACGTGAAGCTCTAAACGAAGTATGTAATGATGTAACTATTATTGTCTGTGTTTATGCAACAGCTAGTAATTAAGGATACACGCTTCTCTCATTATAATATACATTTTTTTTAAACGTTAACTTCCACTCAGTTTTAGCTAAGTATTTATATATTTTTATTAATATTTCACTAACAAAAATAGAATAAAATATTATTTATATGAGTACACTAATACTTAAAATACATAAATTCTCTTAATGGTTTTAATACAAATGGACTTGCATTATTTGTTGAACAATCACAAAAACTACCTACTAGATTTTTTGGTATAAAATTTTGATTAAAATACAAATCTTATGTATAATGGAAGTACAGACATGAAATTGTGAAATAAATCTATTGTATCCGTTTTAAAATTCTTACAACATATCCGATATAAGTAACAACAAAGGCCTATAATTCTTTGAAATAATATGCGTTATTATTATTCTAAAAAGAATTAAAATAATTATACAAAGTGAATACTTTTCATTTGTTTGTACCTGAATAAACAACTCAATGAAATAGAGGACCCGCTTATGATCATTCCAAGTAGAGTAGATCGTACGTAATATTCAGCCGCCTTCATTAACTCTTTTTTCCTTAAAACTTTCTTCCCTTTTAACATATTTTGAAGCTGAAAAATTCATTCAATGAATTACGACGTAGTTTTAATCTACAAAACAGTTATAAAATAAAGCAGAATATTTTAATTATATATATTAGTTGTTTGGCAGACCCTGGCTAAAGCTGGGAGGTTGACAGGAAGAAGAAGAAGAAGATATTAGTTGTTACGTATACAATGTTTGGACATTTATATGTTTTTGTTCGACATTCTATGACCATACGATAAAATTCTATCGTATCTCCTTTTTTTAAATGTTTGAAGGAAAACATATGTTGAAATATTTTTTGTCTAGACCTCACCAATCTTATCATTGAACAAAAAATGTCTCAAAGATAATAAACGTTAACCCATAGTATTTTAAATTGCAATACAATTTAGGTAACGATCGGTTTTATCTGAAACCGAGATTTTATATTTCTGTACTTTATATACTTACCAAATGAACAATTAAATAAAATTTGGCGCTTCCAATCAATGAATTTTTATAATTTAATATTGATGACGTGAAGCAACTTCTGTCCCAAGGATGCATGAGAACACTACAATGGAGATCCTGGCAGCAGCTTGTGAAAAGATGCTTGCTTATTTCCGTCATTTTCAACCTCTTAAAAAGACCTTGAACAAACAATCTTTAGTTTTAATTGAATTTAGTTCTGTTTGATAGTATCACTGAAAGTGATATTTTATTGAAAGTTTAAAATAGATAATATTTTTATATCTAAAACCTTTGGGAATGTTCATTTAAATAAATCTTTGGGTTTACAGCTGACCGTGATCAAGGTTGCTGCAAAGGAACCGTCAGCAGTATGTAGTTTGAAAAAAACAATTAAAAAAACGTGTCGTATATCCGACAATCTTAGTTTTATTAGGATAAAATTTTTGTTTAATGGTTAATCATGTTACACACACACACACACACACACACACACATATATATATATATAGTTATATATGTATCATCCTGAATAATAAATAATATTGAACCGCTTTATTTACTAAAAAAATATTTGTAAATTTTAACAAATACTTTATATTTTAATGTTTTTATATGTAATTTACTATAAAAGTATATAAATTTCTTATTTTTAAGCAATTCAGACAAGTGGCCTACTTTCGACCCACACTAATAAACCTGCGCCTACACTTCATTGTTTTCAATTGCTCATAAAAACGCCACCAATTTTAGACGATAGTTCTAATAGACAAACATGATTTTTATTTTAATTACTACACTAAAAATTTCTTAGAAATAACATATTATTATTATTATATGTCTATTTGGGTCAGCTTAGTAAGAGTGAATGTATTTTGGTACTAGCATCAATTGCAATACTTATTTAGAGACACGCATATGTAAAATTCGTTTTAATGAAAATTATTGAATTTAAGAAAAGACACTTTAGTTTAAAAA
>DVQO01001401.1:0-10003 GCA_018231785.1 Danaus gilippus
AAATTTACCTCCAGATGTAAGACTTCCAGTCATAGGCGTATCTACTTCGTAATTATATGTTGCTCTCGTTGCATTGGAGCTAGTGGCTTCTAAACTATCTGTGCTACCTAACATGAGGTCTGCCCGAGCTCTGTTAGAACAACAAAACTCGTTACAAATGATATATAATATTTAGGCGAATCAAAATATTCCCTCACAACACTCGTAAGCATTAAATTTCGTGCTTACCGACTAAAACTTCCGGAGGAACTTAATTCTTCGTCTTGACCGCTCCATGAACCGCTTGCTGGATCTGTAAAATGTTTGCCTGAAACAGTGCTATGAGCTACCGACCTCCCAGAAGAGGGCGATAGCTCACGCACTGCACTTCCTTCTCTAGAGAAATCGAAATCTTCCTGTTTATCTTCGTGTTTTTCCGACGTGGTTATGGTATGTTTAGTATATGTGACGATTTCCGTTTCCGAAGGATACCTCTCAATGATTGTCATCAAACTATCCATTTCTGATGGCTGCGAAGCTAAAGACGAAGACATTTCAGAGCTAAACGACATAGCATTATCGTCGATATGTTTTGGCCTACTCGGAATGTCTATGCCGCCTTCAGAGTCTAAACTTTTAATAGTTTCAGATACTTTTTTGCCATCAACAAATTTTTGCTGAATAACAGTCGTTGTTCTAACAATCTCGATAACTCCACCCTCTAACTGTTTACTTTCTTCTTGATTTATCTGTCCTTTAGATTTCTCCTCTTGATCCAAAATTTTCATCATTTCCTCACAATCTCCAGGAATAGATTCAGCGGAACCATCACTCGGAGCTGCAGCGCAGGTAAAAGTTGATACTTTCTTACATTCCTCTGCTACTTCACATACTTTATCTGCTGATGTCCCTGGTAAAGGTTCTGGTACAAAAAATGAGCCTTTTTCATCAGTCTTTTTCACCACCACTACTTTTGGTCGTGATTCTTGCATTCTTTGCTCTAATGCTAATTGTTGATCTATAAGTTTGCGGATTGCTGCAGAATCAGCTAGAAGTCTTTGTGATGGGCTGCCATAGCTTCCAACCTTTTGAGATGGACTTCCGCCTTTTTGTGAAGGACTACCACTTTTCTGACCTGGACTACCACTACTTTTTAGTGGGGGACTGCTTTCACTGCTGCTGTCATATGAACGTTTCTCTTGCTCCAAGAAACTGCCACTTACAACTTTTGGATCTGCTAATAACAAAGCTTCTTTTTGTTTCGCGATTAATTCCGCTTTCAATGCTTCAAGGCAAGCTGTTTCTAGCCCCTCAAATTCTTTTAAACTCGACACAGATATGTCATCACCTTGACTTCTACTTAATATATATCGTCTTGGTAGAGAGCCATTTAAAGAGTCCTGAGATGATGAATGTTGGTTATACTGTTCCATCAAAGCTCTTTCTAAGTTTTCAAATTCTTGAAGTGAACTGATTGAAATATCATCATTTTCGCCTTTCAACCTAAACCTCATTCGCGAGGCCATTTCAGATTCCGAGAGACTTCCATAAGAGTTTCTAAAACTTCCGAAACTCCCAATAGATTCTTTTTGAGAACTTAAGCTTCCAATTCGACTATTGTCAAAGTCAGTCATTTCTTCTTCTTTAATGTCTTCCAAAGGAATTCTTTCGTAGTCATATCTTGGATCTCCCTCAAACTGCATCTGTATCCATCGTTTACCTGCTTCAATTTCAGCTAATTCTTGGGCTTGAATTCTTTTTTGTTCCAGCTCATATAGTTGCAATTCTTCATCTGATAAAGAGCCAGATGCACTACTCGTGCTCTCTTGTTTTTTTGACGTCTTTGACAGATATTCTTCTACTTCAGTATCATGACGTTTCACGTAAACTTGGGACTTAATTCGAAGACTTTTCCCTTCGGGATCTGTTTCTTGTGCTTCTTTAGCAACTTCTTCAATTACAACAAAATCGTCCATTTCACTGGGTTTGTCAACCATTTCAAATTCATCACTTGTTGGTGATTCTTGTTCTTTTTCATAAGTTTGCAAAGCTCTTTCTTCAGTAGTAACCACAAGTTCAGATTTACTACTGACGGTATGGAGATCTGATTTTAATTCTGGGGTCTCTGATATGTCGTACATATCATCAAGGACATATTCTCTTCCATTATCTGTAGATAATGAACTTTGACTTGGGGCTGACAAAGGGGTTTGCGGTGTAGATAGGTGTTCATGAGTTTTTAAGCTAGATGTAGAACTTTGTTTACTCTCTAAGCACACTTCCGATACTACTCCCGATTTTTCCACTTTCGTTTTGGGTACCGAAGAATCACTTTTCGATTTAAGAATCTCTTCATATTGCTTTGTGCCTTCAGGAATTATGTCGCTTTCAATATCAACAAATTCTCTCTGTCTTGGTGGTTTTTCAGTTATTGGAAATGGAATAGCACCTATCTCTTGGAAATCTTTTTTGACAAACTCTTCTTTTATTTCTGTTTCTGTAATTTGTTTTTGTGGCGTACTTTCGTCCATTTTTATAGCAGTCTTCACCATTATTTCATCGTTTGAAGTTTTTATTGGTGTAATTATCGTTCCATGTGTCTGTATCTGTTCGTACTCTGCCGAGCCAATAGGAATTATTTCACTTTCTACATCAACAAATTGTCTTTGAGTTTTTTCTACTTTAGTGACTGAAAACGGTAAAGCTTCTTGATGATGTACAGAGGCTTCAGTGACACTTTCTTTAATTTCTTCTTGGTCTGAATCTATTTGAGATGAAGAAATCTCTACTTTGGAAATTGAAGACGATAACACTTCATCAGTTTTTAATTGACTTGATATAGTGGTATCCGAGCCTTCTTTATCTTTAAGGGAATCGTCATCAAACTCAATACTTTCAGATGTTCCGTCGAGTGGAAAATGTTCTGGTATCATATCTTTTGGTTGAAACCGCATTTCATGTGATCTTTTCATTTTTCCGACAGGGCCTACTGCGTCAGATTTATATTCTTCATCACCAGAGATTTCGTCTTCGCTTGATTCTTTGGTTTTTATTGTTTCTCCTTTTTCTTGAGCATGGAGAAACTGTTCGACGTACGTACTACTCTCCATCAATTCTTCTTTTAACTCGTTTGCTGAAGGAACGAGTGTTTCAGATGCATCAGAAATATCAATACTAGCTACATGACTTGACGCGTCCGAATCGAGACTTCTCATGCTATCTCTCGATGCAAGTGAACTGCCAGCAGTAAAATAATCCTTTGAGGTTCTTAAAGATTGAGAAGATATATCTTGACTTGTCAAAGCAGTATCATAATCAGTCCCACTTTGTGCCGTCATCATTACATCTACGTCCGATGATAATGGTCTACTTTCAGAATGCTCAAAACTGTGATAGTGACTTTCACCTGAGCTTGACCAACCCTCAATTTCTGACGTAGATCTTCTGTCAGCGACGCCTAATTGGGACTTGATATGCTTTTGAACTCTTAGCTTAACTTCAGGACTTCCTTTTGAAGAGTCATTCCTATCGGAAAGAACATAATCACTTTCAGTTTCTAATATTGAATGAGGACCGCTATCGGATCTCATGGATATATCGGCTTCTAGTGGTGGACTAGATTCTTTAAGCTGAACTGTTGCTCTTTCTTCGTCAGAAATCGAAGTTTCTTCCTGGGAATAAATTTTTTGAGAAATGCTCTCAGTCTCAATATCTATTATACTTTGTTTAGTGTCATCAGTAACGGCATGTTTTCCAACACTGCTTTCAGCAATGGTTGGTTCTTCTTTAATAGCTTCTGGTCTGTCAGGACTTAACAAAATTTTAAATTGAAACTCAGATGGTGATTGCTTATATTTTATGCTGCCGTCACTTTTTTCACTTATTATTTCACCTTGCGCTGCTTCAAGAGACTGCTTAACTTCGTCAATTGTTTTTTCTAAAACAGATAAGTCAGCAAGAGGTTGAGCAGACATTAAAGAATCAAGTGCCACCCTTTCCGTCTCAAGTTTCATCCCGTGAAACTCGGCAGAGGAGAAATCAGTATCATAACCACTACTACAGATGTCTTCAGTACTTTTTTCTTTTAATAATTTTAGTCCTTCTTTTTTCTGATCTGATCCTGTAATAAATGCTGAGTCAGCTTCATTTGAGAATTCAGATGGATGTAATGTTTCGGCGCTAACAGTAGAATCCATGGATTTTTGTAAACCTTCACCTTCATGAGATTCTAAAGACTTTACCATATATTCAGTATCAATACTTTCACCAGATTTAATCATAGCATCCTTAGAGATGGTGCTTAGGTCATCAGTAATTTCTTGAGTACTGGGCGAAGTATCTATTTTGGAAGTTTTTAAACTACACTCAGCTTTAGTTTCTAATACTTCTTTTATATCTATGACTGTATCACTACTCATAGCTAATGTAGTTGACGTTGCAGTAGTCGTTATTTCACAGGGCTTTGAACTAGATGTTTTTTCGGTGATATTGGCGCTATCTTTCTGTATTGATACTTCGAGTATTACATTTTCCATTTCGCTTTGTGGTAATTTGACTGGCGATTTAAAGACTTTATCTTTATGAGGCGTTTCACTAGTTTTATCATCATGAGGTAGTTCGGGTAGGACTTCTGACTCAGAATGTGTATCTTGACTTCCTGTTCGACTAAAGGTACTTTTAACAGGTGACGTCGAAATTCTTATTTCTTTAATAAAATTTACTTCATACACCTCGTCATCCTTTTTGAATGATCTAGATTTGCTTTTTGGGCTTCCTTCAGATGAATCTTGTCTTTCGACGGTTTCGCTCTTAAAACTTGGTACATGTGAAGCATCAGAACTAAGATCATCGTGTTCCTTACTCTCAATAACAGATTCTTCTTTATGATGCTCTACCTTCGAACTGATTATTTGTCCTTTTTCGGACACCTCCACGCTACACAGCGTTTCATCTGTCTCTACTATTTTTAAATTAGAATCAACAAAAGCAACTCTAGCTTTACAATCATCTTTTATATCCTCTAATTCTGCAGGTTCTGTAAAATATTCTTTTCCCCACTGTTCATGAGATAAATCTCGTTCCGATATTTTAATTTCTTGTTTTTTCTTAATTGTTTCATCCTTTAACGCAGTCATTCTTTCCTCAGATTTGGTTTGCCTCCCGGTGTAAAGACCCTGTTCACAAAACTCACGCTCTATTTTAACAATGTCTGTGTCGTCAGTACTTTTAAAGACAGTTTTCGTTTCAATATCTGAGCGCTTTGCAGTTGCTTCATGGGCCTTTTCCATTTTCTTTTGGGACGTTTCAGTTTGATCGCCGTCCCTTCTTACTGTAGTCTTTTCCTTCATTTCATGTTCTTGTCCCCGAAGTTCATGACTTGTTTCAGTTTTTATAATAAGTGAATCATCGTCAGAGGAAGATACTTGTTTTGTCTCAGAAAAGTATTCCTGTCCAGATATTTTTCTTGTTTCGGTTTCTTTATGAGATAAAACAGTACTATACTCACTTGTAGCTCCAAATTTAGCTATCATATCAGACATGACAGCTTCCGGATCTATACTTTGAAATTTTAATTGAGAACCTTCTATTGTCTTTTGAATAGACGAAGAAGATGTCGATGTTTCAATCTTAGACTGTGAGTAAAATGTATCTGATGTAGATGATACTTGCTTATCTTCATGCATTTCTTTTTTTATTTGATCAATAACATCAATACTTTTTTCTATTGTTCGGTCTACTAATTCTTGAGCACCAACAGTGATTGTTGGCTTATCGACGTTAACAAATGTTATGTTCTCGGCGACGTGTTTTGTAGGAGATTTTGGTGTAGCAGCTGCACTGAGTGCTTTAGAGGCTTCAGTAAGGATTTCTGTAAAGGAAGATAAAAAGAAATACTAATATGTGATGTAATTATGACAAGCGTACCATAAAAGTAGTTTTATAGGTTAAAATATAGATATGACAATTATTAATAATACTCAAACATGTATATAAAAACATAGATGGTGATGACGAACATTTTTCTTCGTGAAAACAACGTTATGGTGTCCATGGAAAAAGCCTTTCAATACTTACAAAAAATAGCGATGTAATAAAATATAAAATGGAAAAATATAACAGTGAGGAAGGCGAGATGATGCTGCGAAATGTATTTACGACATTGTTATGACTTCAATCAAAGCGAAACTTTACTCAAAAGTGAACAATAATATGAAGTGTGAAAAAAACCATTTGCTATTTAATGATAGGAAAATCAACGTGTCCCAAAAAGAAGTAAAAAGCGATACCAAAGAAACATTTGTGTGATTTTTCCAATTATATCAACTTACCTAAGATACGTGAGGACTCCGCAAGAAAGAAAGTAAAATTTACTGTGCGACAAATATTAGCATAATTTCTGTAGCTCTTTGCAAAATGATTTCTAAGGTACAGCAATAATTCGAAACGATACTTTTGTTTTCATTTTTTTATTAAAGATGAATTGTTTATATGATTTCTCTACTGAACTACTGCAGGTGCTGATAAATGATTTTGATTTCTGGTTAAATCTTTACTCAAGTTTGATCAGCTGATTTTTAAGTCATGCACAATTGTCACTAAAAAGTGTGGCGGAACGGTTTTAGAGACATTTAATGTATTGAAACATGAGTAAGGTTTCGCTATGAATTGCCACTATCTATAATAAACTAGCTTTAACTGCCAGGAAGCTAACATAAAAATTTAAAACTATTATTACAGATCAAAAAGATGTTCTAAAACTTGTGGAGTTTTTAATTTTTGTACCTAAGTTAATTTAAAAATATGAATAGTTTTAAACCTATTAATATAACCAAATAAAAATAAATAAAATCTATGTATCATTTAAAAATATATCAGTATTACGTATGACTTCAAAAATCATATATAATTTTTATCATTTTAATGAAAACAACTCTTGGTACTCATTTTCTCAAATAAAGAAAAATTGGAGTTATTTTTTTAGAAATTTATTTTAACAAACGTCCATAGAGTAAATTATATTTGCTTAAATGCTGTCATTGTTGTATTTTATATTTATTTTATATATTTAATTACTGACCACTTTGGTGGGCTTCGGTTTCACTGGTAAGGCTGTCTCCGGCAGAAGATGCTCGCGGCGATTGACGATTTGCGTCAAGGAACGATGAATCCGAACCTAAAACCATATCACGTAAATGAATATTTCACAAAATGTTTTTGAGGTAAATTGGACATTTAAATTTTACCTTTTGTATGCAGTCCGGTTGGCTTATCTAGCGATGCAATTTCTTCACGTTTAACTTTTTCTTTCATTATCAAATCTACAGGTGAGGGCGGTGGAGTCTTTGAAAACTTCGTCGAAAGATCTGCAAATAGGGGATAAATTGATTCTGTTTTTCTATTTATATTACATGTATTATATAAAAAATATATATCTTACCATGACTAACATGACTCGAGTCAATCCTTATCAGGGCACCTTGTGCCGAAATATCTTCAAGTAAGTTTGAACATCTTCTATTTAATTCTTTTATATCAGGTACTTCAGATTCTTCAACTTTTTCAGGTTCTTTTGATTGACCTTTCTCTTCATCCTTTTCCTCTAAAACGCTTTCACTCTTGGATACTGTATCAGTTACAACATCTGTTTCAATTTTAGGTTCAGTAACTTCGGATAGTTTTGGATGTTCACTATACAATTTGCTTTCATTACTAACAGATTTTTCCTGTGTAAAGCTAGCTGTTGAAGAAACCGCTCTTAATATAGATATCTCTTCTTCTATCAATTCTTTGCCTTTAGTTATAATGTCAGACGCATCAGATGCCAATGTTTTTGATACATCAAAAGAAGAGTGTTCTTCAGAGAAAGTTTTCTCATCCAGTGATCTTGAGGTTTCTTTCACACTATCTATAGAAACCTTAGAGAAATCTTTAGTCAAGTCTACGGTTGAATCTTTTGATAATTCATTTGTAGCAAAATCTCTTGACGTATCTTTACTGTCTATAGATGATTTTGAGTAGTCTTTGGTAAGGTCAATAGACTTCTTTGATAAGTCATCTGTTTGGTCTTCTATTCTAGATTCTTCTTTTGCGTCTATAGACGTTTTAGAAGGGTCCTTTACTAAGTCTGCTCCACTTATTTTTGACAAATCAGCTGAAGTTCCATCTTCGAGAACCGATTTTTGATCATCATCAGATGACTTAGTCAAAGTGGATATTACAGTAGTTAAAGATGATTCCGTAGTTGATTTCGATACAATTTCTGACCGTAGCACACTATCTACGAAGTGAGTCTTCTTAACATATGTGTCAGAAAATCTGTCATCGTCAATTCCTGGCTGAGCAGTTGAGCTTGCTCCAGAATGCACTTTAAATTGTGTGTCTTTTAATTTTATGGAATCTGTGTCTCCAGGGAATTTCCCTTCGTCTTCAAAATACTCCACCTATTTAAGAATATTGATATTAAAAATATTTAATTTTAAATGATCTATTAGACCTTAAATTAATTATTTAAGCTTGATAAATAACTTTTACAAATAAATACCTCTTTTTCTGGAAAATCATCTGCGTCGTCAAGTGAATCCGTTTTAATTTTCTTAATATCGAAACTCGAGCTCGGGAGTTTTCCATCAATATCAGAGGTTGGTTCAATAATTTCTAAAACTTTTGCCTTGTCCATATCTAAAATTAAATACATCCTGATTACTCTTTACAAGAAGACACTTAAAATATTTATAGTTTAAAAGATATGAGTTCATTAAAAAAAAAATAAACAAAATTTATTATTCATGTACCTGATTCAGAATCTGTGTAAATTTGTTCCTCTACTTCATCCGGCGAACTTTGAACAGAAAATGTTCGAGATTGTTTTTTCTTTGGCATAATTGCTACTTCACCGCTATCTCTTGACAGTGATTTCATAAGAGCTGGCCTCTCCTTGGAAACCTTTGTATCCTCAGAAATCTGTGTACTTTCTATCTTTTTAGCCATATTAGCATCGTCCACATCCTTGGATTGAACTAAATAATCTTCAACAGTATGAAGTGCTTCTTCTATTATAGAATCCACCGAAACCTCACCCTGGAGATCTTGTGGTTTTTCTTCTTCAAAGACCGCTTCCTCAGATGAAGCATCTAAGTCTTCTGAGGCTTGTTTAATAATGATTTCAATATTATCGGCCATTTGCTTCATAGCTGAGTCAGATTTTTTCATTTCTATTTGAGATTCTTTCGTTTGTGAGGTCGCTGATGATGTTTGTGTATCAATTTCTATTTTTGCGATTTCTTCTTCCATTTCTATTTCAGATTCAGCAATTCTTTCTAATGAAATGGCAGGACTTATACACGAATGTCGTCTTTCCTCTTTTTGTGGTACTCTTGCGTCATACAATCTCCTCTCAGTTTCCAATATTTCTTTACTAATCAATTTGACATCTTTTTCATGTGTTGGACTTTTTGTTGCTGCGACAATTGTTCCTTTTTGTAGTATATCATCAATTACACTCGTAACGTGATCTTTTGTTATTTCTTTGGTGTCCCTTAGTTTCAAATCCGTAGGAATCGTTTTCTTACAGTCAATATCTAAATCAAATTGGCTTAAAGTATCGGTTCTTATTTTGCTAATATCAAACTTTGGTGTTGTTATTTTAGAATCGGTTGATTCTTGAATTAAAGTTGACGAATCTGGAACTATAAATGTTTCGTCTTCGTCCTCAGTTGTTCCAATAGTTCTTGAACTTTTTAATACTGGTGTTGAGACTTCTCTTTTTTGCTCTTGTTTTATATCCAATTCATCCAACATTTCATCACTCATATCTGATTGAAATACAACAGACTTTTGTTTAATTTTATCAACCACGGATTTGTCTGATTCGTGGGATATAAAGGTTTGTTGCTGACTCGATTTGATCGATTCTGATACTCTGGTTGACACTGTTTCCTCTCCCGATGGATATTTCGTAATTTCGGTTGTGGTCGTCTTAACACTTTCATCACCAGAAGGACACTGCGTCACCTCAGTTACAATA
>DVQO01001402.1:0-10001 GCA_018231785.1 Danaus gilippus
GGCGCCAGTTTGATTCAAGCATAATCCGCATTTGTCATTTCTGGAGAGAGCAGTATTAAGATAAATAAGAGGCATCAAGCGGGTCCTTTCGCCGAGAACGTTTCGCGGTTAAGAAGGACTAATATTTTATATTTTGCTCAACGAATTTAGCATCTACACGGTGTAGTTGCGGTTCATTTTCCACTGACAGTGACGAGGGTTTAGTGGCGTGTAATCTACAAATAGGAGTCCGAGAATAGAGCGAGGCTACTGGATTGTCGTAATCACATATCCAGTTAACACTGCAAAATTTTTCTACAAAGCTTAAATGTTTATTTGTTACAGATATCACGGAACATTAAGATCTACATAAAGGTGACTGACTAGTACAAGTTCTTTGACTTTTCTAGAACGTTCTATGGAATTTACTTAGAAGGAAACGGTAGTAGGCGATTGTTCTTTATACTTATAATGCATGGATTATCTTTTATTGTGTTTATACATAGTTATGTATAGTTTGATACGTGGTTGAGGAGTTAGTTCAGGGATTAGGGCGGTCAGGTCAATAGCAGGTAGCGTAACCTCGTGCCTTTCAAAACACCTCTTTATTAACTTAAATAGTCGGATATTATATTATTTCTTAAAGCTAATTTAACAACCTTCTCTGATATTCCAAGGAATCGATTAAGGCCATTGTATAACGATGGAATTAACCATAAGTATAATTAAAAAATAAATTCTTATCATTACTATTAATTGAACTAAGTAACTATGTAGTATGAAATGAATAAAAAGTACTGTTATTGATTTTTAAATTTTCTAAATATTAATAACAAAAAAAAACAGTATTTGAAATATACTTATTCCTACAAAGCGATGTGTGCAAAGATCATAAGAGAACGTAACTCCGTCTGCTCCCGAATAAGTGCCAAGAGCTATTTTGGTACGGAGATGATGTTTTTATTGCATCGGGCTTCAGACTAGATGAGACAAGCAATAAGACATGTAGCTTTCACTAGCCCTCGCATGTATCGTCAACGATTTATAACTGTTAACTTTTTTTATTACTAACAAAAAAGTTTTTATTCGCCGTTACAATAAAAAAAATGTTTATTTATTACCTTTGTGATTGGTAAAGGTTAATTCCACGTAACCTTTACCGCCGTGACACTCAAACTGTATATAATTATATTTTATAAACTTAAGGGTAAAATTAATTTGAGTTAGAACAACGCGAGTGCCGGTATATAATATGTTGTATTTAATAATGATAATTAAAAACATTAAGATTCGTTAATATGTAGAACTGGTAAGAATGCTTTATCTTTATGATTTATTGGCATATTAACTCTTAATTTAGAAAACACAAAGATAAAATAAACTTTAGTTAAATTATCATAATTATTTAAATTATAGACGCACCTTTTTTCAAATTTTATCTTCTTCATAATTGATTTCTTAATTAAAAGTTAAGAAAAAATTTGTTTTTAAAATAAGGATCATAATTTTTTTTTTATAAAATTAGAGGAAACTGTTTCGCGCGTTTTTATTCAGTTTTATAGAATTTCTCTTCATAGAAATAATTAAAAAGTGTAACGTTTTTATCTTGTAACAAGACGTTTTAACTTATTCATAAACGTAAATTTATAATTATTTTTTTTAAGAAAAATAATTCACATAAAAAAAATATTAATTTTAAAATCTAAAAACGAAAGATATTTTTTTTTATTGAATAGGTAGATTCTAATATGACGATTTATCAAAATTTCTTCGTTTTAAATAAACTTGTCAGATTTTATTTTAATATCCAAAGTAAATATCTCTTTTACAGGAATTGCGGCATGACTTAGGAATTCACAAAAATATTCCAGGAATTTGTTTGTTTATCAATGGTTATTTGCGAAAATACTCACGCCTTGGATAAAATTTAGAATAATAACAGTCCATGACACTCTCTAAATACACTGCATCAATAATAATTTCACTATTAATTTGTTTACCGTTCACTCGCGTATTACATGCAATACGTTTGACATTTCATAAATTAAGCTGACAAGTGTCATCCCCGCGCGCGGAATACGTCAAATCGCAAACAGCCACCAACGCGACTGAAGTGTATCACGGTCGAACGATACCATACCGCGTCTTTCGAAAATTGCGCCATCACAGTAAGCACATTCGAGCGAATTTAACCAACACTAAAACACCTTGAGCACACTTCATGCCCTACTGGCTTCATAAATGTCCAAAACCTACAACTAGATAATGTTTACATCGCGAAATGCCGACACCCGAACGACCGGAAGTCGAAGCGAAGCAAACGCGACAACTATGTAAAATATTGCAGGATCGCGATCGCATTGTTGACATTCCCGAATAAAAATCACCAAAATCTTTCGTAAACTGTATGAAAATCACTTTAAAAATATTTTTACTCACCTAATTCGGACTTCAAAGATGTAGTGAAGGAACGAATTTTGATTAGATGTCAATTTAAGAGTGAATTTAAAGAATATACTCTTATTGGTATGCGAAGAATGGCACAAAGAATCCCGACAACGCACGCGACGAATGCGCACCTCGTTTGCGCATATGCTGACACAACTTCATGGATGTTACTCCCCTTGCCCCGCGCGCACCCGGTATTTTGTGTTAGTGTGAGTGTCCACAGTGGTCAAACGTGAAATTTTGTGCATGTATACATGCACACAGATAAAACTCTATACCTGCGTAGCTCCCCTTCGCCGCCATCTTTGTTGCGACAGAAACCGAACATTCTATTTTTTACTTTCATCAACAATCAACGCCATCTATTAGATTATTATAGAAAGATTAATATTTTTAACAGATGGCTCTTACATCAATTATTATTAACAAATCAAGTCAATACACTGACTTATATTTATAAAATAACCTAATATTGCTTATTTTTTCTATATAAGGAATTCATATTGTTTATAATAAAATCAAATACATTTTGATAAAACTTTAATTCACGTCTTTCAATTAATTAATATAACTAAAATATAATTTGACTTTACTATTCTAATTACTTCTAGAAACTACTGTAATCTATACTTTAGCTTAAGTTTACATTTCCCATTCCTTATATGCCAATTATATACTTCCGAAAAGTTTTACAGTTAAGTGCACTTTTAAAATATTTTGCAATAAATATTAAATACATACATATAACTTCTTATACATTATTCTTATGACTTGACAAAATTTTAGGCAGTTCGACAAATATAAACACTAAAATAAAACGAATAAATTTTCGATTAGCTTCAATTTCAAAAACTTTTTTAATGCTATAAATCAAAACTAATGCAGAGCAATATAATATCGCTGTTTTAGTTTTTAGTACATAATGGATACATTAGGATAATATTTTGACTCGATTGATATGTCACAATATTTTTCTAGGTGCAAGATATCCGCAATAGCCCTTGTTTAATGTTTTTTAACTTTTAATACTGTTCCTGTGACTTAGAAATAAAAATTGTTAAACAAATTTACATTTACACCATATTTTAATAAAACTTACTATGTATTATTTTAATGATTATTATTAATAATGTTAGTCAGATGCTATTTGCGTCTAAAATAAAGAAAATAAATTCATTTCATATAAAATGGAAATAAATTTTGAACAAAATTGGCTATTTATAAACAAACTGAACTTCAAAAAACCTCAGAAATACCGAACACTGTCAACAATTAACAAGACTTGAAATCTTGACGTCATTTAGTTCGAAATGCTACAATTTCTGTAAACAAGAAAACAATGCTTATTGAAATAACATAAAATACATATATATACGTAAAGGTAATATTATAATATTACCTAGGTATATATTAATATTCTAGAAATGATTAAAACTTAACATTTTCATTTTTTTTACGTATTATTATCGACTAGTTCTATAATAATTTACCGTACGCTTTATTTAATTGGTCTTTACATGTGTGGGAAATACAACTTGAAGTTCGTGAGTTGGTAGATCGCGAACCACGATGGCGTGAAACGCCATATTTATAGTAGCTAGAATGTACTCGCAGATCGAAAACCAAGTAAACGCTGAAAGAAATAAAGTAAACATTAATTAAAGATGTAACCGTTAATGATATTGTCTGCAACAGTACTTACCTAACGGCCTACAGAGCAAACGGTGTCTTAAAAAAAATATTATAAGCCCAAGTGTAGCTAATATAGCTACGAAAAATAATATCCATACAATTTTATTGGTCCTGACCGGCTCCACGACGTCACTGGCTATACAACCGACGCGCGCTCTACACAACATATGAAGAAGAGAGGCCACCATAAATATTATAAATATTTTTTCATGTGCGACTGAAAAAAGAACGACATAAAAAGAATGATAAATACATTAATTACTCGCCACACCTCTCATAGTAGCTATTTTTTTTTATTGTTTAATCAACGACTTACTTATATTTGTACAATTTTATATTTAGATTAATTGAAACATAACTGCTTTTGTACATTTCTTACGCTACAAAAATAGGTTAGTAATGACGGAACTGCAGAGTTAAATTACCTACAATGTACTCATAACTTACAATAATTTTCCCTGTTCGATACATATGTGACTCCAGTTAAAGCTAGCAGCTCTATCAAATTTAACCAATAACATGCATCTCCTAACTTGACCGCTAAAACTCGAGCCTGAAAATAACGTAATGTTTAGCGTTTCATTGTTGTTGCTAGAAAAAATATGGGAATACTTACTTTTTCTTCTACTATAAGTGAAGTCCGGTCTTTATGATAGTTGTAATAAAGGGAACCTATCAAAAGTCTTGGTCCTAAATGATACGCGATGCATATCCTCCATACATATCTCTGCGGACTGATCCCCGTTATAGCACTTATAGATGGAACTACGTTGTAAACCTAGAAGATAAAAATTATAAACATTAATAATTATATAAGTAGCAAATTAATTATTAAATAAATACAATAAAGTTCTTACCCTACAGTGTGTTTCGTGAATATCATCTGCCTGGAATAAAGACGCAGTGATATAGCAAAATATCAAAGCACCCAGGGGAAGCCAAAGGGCGGATAAACAGATTCTCTTTAAAGAACATGACCAAAGCAGTCCCTGCAATTTTTAATACTATTTATTATTTACTGGCTATAAATAATATTACTTAACTGTAGATAGCGTACCTGAAATTCTAATGTCTTTACAGTTCTATTCACAGTGTGCAAATCGTTTGTGCGAACGACCCCATCCTCTGTTGAGTTTCCTGGCAACTGTATTTGTGCGTCATTTCCCATTTTCCGTCTCACTTTGCTTTTATTAATGTCATAATTTAAAAAATAAATGTTTTTACCCCACGCTTATTGTTTTACTATTTCCTTTCATCGTTAGTTAAGTAACTTCACAAATTTTGTTATTGACCCTAGTTAACCTAGTGCTAAACATAAAGACTGTAACAATCGCTTCGTTGATAAAGCATTTAGTAATGATAATAGATTTTGAGCTGTATAATATTATAAATGGAATAATCATAGAACGAATTTAGGGGGGCTTGAGGCGTGGATAAAATGAAGTTATTTAGACTTGCGCATTCGGGACCTCTGGGTTTGCTAGCATCTCAGTATAGAATTTTAATAAAGTTTCTTGCAGAATCTACAGTTAATAAATCTATTCAATAAACAATATTTATTTCATTCCGTTATTATAGAGTTGTTCGAATTTTGTATTAGTTTCAATAATATATTTTTGTACCAATAAGAAACATTTGGATTAACATTAAAGCTATATTCCATACCTATTTATTTGTTTGTATTAATCAGATTTAACTTTTTACAACTTAATTTTTTTAAATATTAGTCAAGCTATCGAGCTGAATAGTTACCTAACTGTTGTTTCAGAGAATATGAAAATGTAAATTAACCAATTAACATAACTAGAATTTCAATATGCATGGGATTATAAAAGATAGAGAAAGGGTTACTGTATTTAAATGACATAAATAAATTAAAACCTTTTAAATTATTTTAAAATTTTAACGTCAAATAGATTGCCTCTACAGATTGTAAGCTGTGAGAATTGTAGAAGACCTGAATGTTGGTACAACTTACAACTTTGGCAGTTGTCAATAAAATGTAGGGGTGATTATACATGGAATATTTTAAAATTTTTAGTGTAATCGATATTTTATAAGAACCTACGAAAACTATCAAGATTAGTTATTAAATAATGTCATTTTTGTACTATTAATTAAAACACTATTGCAAAAATGAGTGCAGCAAGATTTATTTCATTGTTTTGTGTTATTATAAAGTATATTATCGGAATTCAAGCTTCTAATCACTGGATGGTCACAGAAAGTGGTTTAATTCAACCTAGGGTATGATAACAGCTTCCTGGTTTTGTTATTTTATAAAGATGGAGAAATAAAAGATATAATTAATAATTTCATTTATTTTGATTGAATATTATGATATAATTTCAGATTGACTCGCCTTTCAACTTGGCTCGCCCTTACGATCTTTTGGCTTTTTTAAATCAGGAAAAAAGATGGGACACTGTTTTTGAAATTTATAATGATCTATCAAGTAGACAAGCCATTATTGATACACTTTGGGCTGATGTCGAAAAAGATACCAATATGGGAGTTAAAATAGCGCATAATGAACATTGTGTTAAAGCTGGCAACGTGAACGTTATAGATTGGTATGCGGCTCTGTTAGAAGATGGATCGAAGAAGATCCCTGGTAAAGAATATCTTCTGCCTATTCCTTATTATGGCCCTAATACTGACATACCAGATTGTAAACGAATCTCTTCATTGGCATTTAGTATGTTTGCATTTGAACATTTAGAAGTGAGTATGATCATTTTGTAATACAAATTTTAAAGTATAATACCATCAATTGAGCTTGTGTATAATTGACAACTAATAAATTATAACAATGAATTTTTTTATAGGGAATGTTACAACGAGATAATCTTACAGTTAACCCTGAATTTGTTTTGCCAGAGCTGATATCTCCTGTCATGACTCTAGATCAGTTTGGTCACTGGTTGACAACTATGCTTCAACGCAATAACTCCTCCTGGCTGTATTACCACATGGCCTCACTGTATTGGCGGATTAGGGGAAATGCACCTAAAGCTATTGAGTGTAGCCGACGTGCTTTGCACTATGTACCAAGGTAAACTAAAATATATATAATTCATATCATATTTTAATCAATATATTTTAAATATAACATATGTGTATGCATAATTTAACAATATTGTTGTAGAAAAAGAACCAAAGCTGCTCTTCTAATTTCTTGTTATATTTCTAGGGTGTACAAAGATATTGCTCTTGGAAGTCTTGGAATGATTTTACACAGAAGCAGCAAAACCAATGATGCTATAGTTGTTTTAAATGCAGCTATTGATCATGATCCAAATAATTATGTTAGTCATTTTGCTATTGCAAATGCCTATACAGTCATTGGAGATTTTAATACTTCTATAAAGTACTATGATAAAACGCTTAAGTTAAATCCGAGAATGGAATTGGCTGCAAAACACAAGTCTGGAACGCTGTGTCATGCAAAACTAGGATTAAGGATAAAGTCAATTAGACAGTGAGTAAAAATAAGTAATTTTATAAAACTCACTTATATTTAGGTGATATATTTATAGTTATAAAGACCTTTTTCCAATGTATGTATTGAGTTTCTTGATGAGGTAATTTGGAAGGATGCAACAATTTTCACAGTTAAGGGTGTATTTTTGCCTAGTGTTTTTTTCTTTAAAAAGTTTGAAACTTGTTATTCTTTCTAAGTTTTAAAGAGCATCATTTTAGTCTTCTCATAGATTTTATAGTCTTATTTAATTTCAAGTCCTTATTTGTTTACTCTATTATTAGCTTTTATTTTGAGCATGTTTTTTGGTTCCATTTTTAATAGAACAAAGAAGAGTCCTACTTTTGTATATTTCTTCCCAGTTGCTTTGTTCTTATTTACTATATGAAATTAATAAAAATTATTATGATATTCTTCAATTCAAATATGAATATCAATATTTCTTTCAAGTATGGCATATGATACGATTCAAAATATTCTGGTGGATAAACTATGTTATATTTTTTTAATTATCAATTTTATAGTAATTTATTATTTTATACAAATATTAAAATAATATGTTATAATTTTGTATATAATTTTCAGGACATTTAACAAGTTACGTCAAGAATTAAAAGAATATACCAAGAAGGAAACCAAATATCTTAAAGTGCAGGCAGAGTTTTTAGGAACCATAAGACATCCTGATGATTTTGGTACTATTCAAAATTATAAAAAAAAGTAGTAGCATGATTTATTCTAAAATACTAGTTACAGAAGATCTTTGTCCAAAATCTTGCAAGATATTAAAAAAATATATATTTGATTTAAAAAAACATTCAAAAACATTGCATAAAATAATTATAATTGTTCCGTTTTTAGAATACAGAAATGTAGACAAAACATTTGAAAGAATGGCTGAGATAACGGGTTTGAAAATGAAAGATATGAAAATGAAAATTGATAAAAATTCCCTTATAAAGTATTTTCTGGAGGGTCTAATATATAACGACGACAAGTTAGCCAGAGCGGGTATCGATGGCATTGATACAATATACAGCTTGGAAAGGCTTGTTATACATATAAATACAAATTCAAATGGTCAGAACGAACCATTTCATGATCAACCAAGTTTCTCTATAAACATTAAGGAGAAAGTGAAACCCTCTGAACAAAAAACAGGTAACTACTTTAGTTTTTGTTTTTATCTATTCCACATAGTATATAAACATTTAATTTTACTGAGTGTTTACTTTATTAGTAGCTTAGAATATTATTTTACTTTTTCATATGAACCAAATGTCTACTTTCTAGCAAAACCGGTTTCTCGTGATGACAAAAAAGAATACCATCTGGTCATTGAGAAGAAACCTACAGCAGATGAAGAATTATCAGAATTTGAGACTGGAATTATTATGTATGCACTGTCAAATAAGAATTATATGCAATTATAGAATCTAATTAGATATAAATAGAATTTAATATTGAATAAAACTAATTTATTTTTAAAGTTTTCTGTTTAAATTGGAAATATATATGTTTATTAATTATTGTATACTGTTATGTGAATTTAAATGAGAATCTGTTTTCCCAGGTATCCCCCAACTATAACAATAAATAGGAACATAGAGGACTTTGACAAGGAGATGGAGTGGCCTTCAAATAAACTTTGCAAGGAATCAGCACATAAATTCCCTGAAAATGTTGAGGCTATATTCCCTGTTTTCTTGCCTTTTGAGAACAAAGGCATTAGGTAAGGTACGCTTTCAGTTGTGTTGTTTATTATTATTTCTTACTTTTTTTTCTTTTATTCATCATTTTCCTTATGGACATTTTTGTTATTCCTTATATAAAATATTTAATAACTCATTATTAAATTTGTCGTCAAAGTCAAGTACAGAACAATATTTTGAATTTTTGATAATAATTATCTTACTTTTCTAGCGATTCATATCTTAAAGTTTAACTTGTTATTTATTATACTTTAATTATAAAAACAATGAACGCATGAAATCCTAAGTAAAAAAAATACTTCAATTCAGATTTCATTACATATTTTTTTTGGCTGAGGGCAACTATGCACAATAATATTGCAATTTTTAAATGAAGCCATTAATACTGGTTTTAATTAGGTTGAAATTTATTTGTAGGAGAAACTATTGCAGTTATATAATGTAATGTTATATATTTACAGAATGAAGTCTCTATTAACTGGTAAGCTCGGTGTGTCATTAACTGAAGAGTACGAGCTGCCGTGGTACCCGCCATCGTGTGACCGTGATGGGAATTCATCGGGAAAAAAATCACACAAGTAAGAAATGTAAAAGTTAAATGAAATAGCATTTTTGGATTACTTTTTAAAACAAATCATAAAATAACGCATAGTAATCGAAAGTCTTAGTTTTAAAATGAAACAGTTATG